>JASDQU011402638.1:40148-57801 GCA_032191745.1 Picea mariana | reverse complement strand
AGCGCCAGTTAGAAGAGTTAAGAGTTAGTTGTCTAGTTGTCTTTTGGTTTGCATGTAGCCGACTCGGGAGAGTCTTTTCCTATATAAGGATGTAATCCGTCTTCATTTGATAATCAAGAAGTGAGCATAGCCTCACCGTTTTTGTTTGCCCCGCATATTTTATTTGAAGTGAGCTTTTAATAAGAAGCTTTATAAATTACAACATCATCATTAAAAGATTCTGTGAGTTTATAAATTTTATTGAGCGTATAATTAAAATTGGAAAGCTTATTTAAATGGCAAATTTTGTATACACTTGAGAGTTGAAATGTTGGAGAAGACTCATATTTTATAGGGATATTCTTTTCCCATGTGAAGCATTTCTCGAGTAAGGAAACTAATTGACTTTTTCGTTTTCATAATATTTATATTATTTTGTATTATTCAAGATTACATGCATCCACATTTATATATGAGAGCATTAGCATAAGTGTCACGTCTTCATAGTATGTCTTACGATCGTACATCTTTCGAGGATGTGCGGCACCATGATGTTTCTTATTTGGTTGTTTGACAACACTAAGGTTACTTCGTCTAGAGTATGCCTCTTCACCTAGAGCATACTCATACTCCATTCTAGGCTACAGGCAATTCACACTCCTATTCTAGTGCAACTCTTGTATACTTAGACATTTTTTAATAGGTTAACACTTAGTCATATTTAAGCATACATCCATGAACATGAGAAGCCAAGAGAACCACAATGAAACAAACAAGAGAAACATAGATATAGTGCAGGCGACACAAACCGTGCCTAACACCCGACTAAGTCTTTGTTATTACAAAACAGTTACAACATGAGTATTATTAACTCAGTTTACAAATTCAGCAGAGTCACACGACTCCCCTCACCTCACCAAGACACTCATAAATAGATTCATCCCACCAAGACTCTCTATCGCAACTGTCTTTGCAACTTCCTGCGGTGCACCTCAGATGTGCCCTTAACCACAGACTTGTTGTCTCTTCATTTCCGCATACTTCACAGATTTCAATTCTACCTCACACATACCTCCAACAGACATGTGTTTCCAAACTTTCCCAAAATCGACCCAAGAGAAGCTTTCCCAACTTTGTCCACTGAATCCACCTTAAGGAAACACAAGTCCTCCCATGTGGAGCGACTTGGCTCCTTGAGTGAGCTCACCCTCTTCGTTTACCTCAGAACCGCAGAGCTCTCTTGCTCTCCTATATGTTCTGCCAAGCTTCCTTCTTTGGTTGTGCGCCCTTGCTCTTATATAGACTCCAAGGGTCACTTGTGTGAAATGTCATGTCTCTTGGGTGTGTCACACCACTTCATGAATCACCACACATAACCAAACGTCACGCACCTCAATGGACCCAGTGCGCCCATCTAGCCCACATGTCCATCAACCGACATGCCTCTTGGATTAGCACGCCCCATCCATCTCCAACTCATCGTCTTGGGTGCATGTGCCCCTTAGGTGAGTCGGTTCAACTCTCTTAAGTGAGTCCCCCATGCCTTACCTGATTTTCCTTCATTGTTGAAGCACCCAAGTCTTTCCCTCAACTCTTCATCAAATCACCAGTTGTTTGACTTGCATTGCAAGGCATCTTGGGTGGAGTCTCCCCTTGGCACGTCGCACGCCCAAGGAACCCCAACTTTCCTCTATATGAATACTTTTGTCTCCTCATTTGCATTGAGCATCATGCTTGCCCGATTTCCTTCGTTTTGGTTTGTGGTGGAAGTGCACACACCTAGGCTTAGCGTTGTAGGCCTTACATCCTCCCCCACCTCAAGTTGTTACAATCCTCCGCAACATCCACAAAATATGCGATCTCCAAGTCTCTTCCCAAACTCGTTCTTTTGCTGCAACTAAGTCTATTGGAAACCCCAAGTTTTGTGCCAACTGGAAACCCCAAATTCTACCAAAGTGGAAACCCCATGTTTCCCTACGAAGTGGAAACCTCAGTCTCCACAAACCAAACTATATTGCACCCAACTCCACTCAATCTATTTCCTAATTCAATGTGGTCACTTCACCCAACTCCAAGGATGAAAGTTACCCAACTCTGTTGCACTCTCTCATTGTGATGTTACTGCCTTGATGTTGTTCAGTTCCACTTTTGTTGTTGTTGCCTGCTACAACTGACTGCTACCCAATTCACTTCAAAATTTCTCCTAAGTGTTGAACTCTTGTGATGTTGCTACTGCACCCATACTTCAACTCAAGTATGCCATATATGTGCGCATTTTCAACCCCCACATCTCGAACTGGTTGGGAAGATAATCCAACTGTCCCGCCTAATCTATGAGCATGCACATCATGATATATACTTGGACATTATGCCTTTTTCCCTGCTCCACCTTGGTGGTTGACATTCTGCCCTAGTAAGTGGTCTTCCTTGGGGATTGGTTTTCTACTAAGAACTCCCTTGAAGAGCCATCGTATTGTTCTCGACCATACTTACCACTTTCCATCATTATTCCCCTAGATTTCCTTATCTCTTGGGATTTTAGGGTATATTGACCCAAGAAGGGGTTGTCCCTCATTTTATGGGAAGAAGGGGTTGAAATCCGAGAGGGGTTGATGTTGGGTAAAAGATAAAAGTCTTGTATAAACCTTCCATATGCTTTTCCCAGGAATCACCCAAGAAGGCAGTGAAACACTTATCTTTGAGTAAAGGGGACCCACAATATAATAAAGAATGCTTGAAAGGTCAGTTGAAGGATAGGAGGTCTCATCACGAGCCGACCTATCACGTCCATGAATATCTAGTGGTATGACATTGCCACCATCTGGTCACCAAACCAAGGCAATGGCTCTCAGTTGCATGGCTGAGAGAAAGGGGGTCTCATCACGAGCCAACCTTCTCATTTCCACTAGCTGTTTGTGGGTGACATTGCCATCATCTGGTCACCACATCAGGGAAGTGACCTTCAATCTCTCCTTATGCTATATTGAAAGAAAATACAAAGAAATAAAGATAAAATGCAATTGATGGGCTTGGAAAAATTGCATTGCGGATGAAGGTACCACACACCCTCTACAAAGGCACCCATGAATGAGACACTATGTTTGCACAGGGGCAGACCCAGGGTTAAACGCTAGAACAACGCACCAAAAAAACCCTAACTACCGGCCCTTTCGACAACACCTGCAAAGCAAATGAAGTCTCACCCAAGGTAGAGGCAGGGGTGGTTGCAAGACTCAGGTGTCTGCAACCTTAGCTGGGACACAGCTCTGTGATTACAATACTTAGAAAGCACTTAGCATAGGTCATTCATCAATATTCAATCCTTATTATACTTTTCAGATGGCACAAAGCATCGCAATATTTACTTAGATCTAAGATAATTCAACACTTAGCAATAGTAAAACAAATCAGATCCTGGAGATTAGCACTAAGCATCTTCATATATATCAGATCTAACATTCATTCACATCTCAGAAGCACAAAGCAAGAATAGATCTATCCAATCTAATCTAAGCACTTAGCAATACAAAACATCTAAGAATAAGCACAAATCATAACACACAATATTTACATGGTTCACCCCCACCCTGGGGCTACGTCCACCAACTCTTCTTCTTTATTAGCTTCAGTCAATCAAGTTACAACACATCGCTATCAAAACCCTACTCCGCATAGGACAGGAGATCTATGTGCACCTTTCCATATCCTCCTTCCCCGAGTAGATCTAGCACAGAGCCTCCTTACAATATATGCACTCATCACTTACAACACTTGCACTCATCTCTGCAAGTCAATCACACAGATCACTTCTAGCACTAAGCCTATTAACCGCTTAGTCTCTCTTTCACACACACTTACTTACAACGCCTAGCTACTTATTTATACATTACAAAAGTGGGCCTAAGCGTGGGTAAACTCATGGGTCAACATCCCTTTCCCATTACATTATTCCCAAAACCCAAAAATGACCCATAGTGGGCCGAGATCCTGTGATCTCTGCTTCGTCTTTCGTGATTTCTTTGACTAGCTGTCGAAGTCCCAAAAACGGTCAAATATGACCAAGTAACTTTCAAAACTTGGTCAAGGGCCAACATGCCCCCAACACTCACCTATGACTCGTCCCAAGTCACTCAGGTCTATTTAATTCTGCTTCGAATGCCTTGAGCTTGGATCGAGCTACTTCGACCTGTTGCATTGCAACTGCCTCTTGCTTGGGGAACTCCTGGATGAGTGTGACATTCACTGGCCCTTCTAGGCGTTGCTGTGTTGAATTCATGACCTGCTCCAGCTCTATTCCTTGGTTCTTAATCTCTATAAATAGCTGACATGCCTTATCCTGCAAAGGTTGAAGTTGTTGAGTTACTTCCATTACCTTGCTCTAGATCATATGGATCTGCTGCTGTGTGATGCGTTGCTCATGAGACTGCTTCATTTTCTCTACGGGTGATAGGGCCTTCAACTGCACATGTAGATTTTCGGCTTCATGCTTCGCCTCTTGGAACTATGACTCCAATTTATGCAATTCTGGATTTTCAGTTAGGTTCTCATGTATCTACGCACTTCTGCTACTTAATTGTTTGCATTCCTCAGTGAGTGTTTTATTCCTTTCTACTGTGCTTCAGGCAGTCATTTCTTGTTGGTCGTGCTCTTCTTGCGGGGTACTTGGGATGGTCTGAATCTCTAAGTCCACGACTCTTTGTTGAAGTTGTTGAATAACTTCAGCAAGCTTCATCACTTGGCATTCTAAGGGTTCTTCTACTTTCTGTTCTAAGCCGGTCACAGAGCGAAATGATCTGTTGACTGCTTTTTCAATCCTGATCTGCTTCGCGAGCTGCTGCTTTTTCTCTTTTTGGATCTTTGCTCTGTATTCTTCAAATTTCACTTGGATAACATCCTTCTCTTGTTGCGTAGCTCAACATTGCTCAATGATTTCCTCCTGTGCTTGCTTTAAGGCTTGGGTGGCCTGCTTTGTTTCTTCTTGTTCTTTTCGAAGGCGTACTTCGACTGTGGTAGCAATCTTGTGGAGTTGAATTGGTTCATCTCCCTCTTCTATTGTTCCTTTTGGCAGGAGCGCAGTGGAGACTGCGCGGCTAAACTGAAGTGCCTACTGCACTCCTTGGAGCTCGATTTCAATTCTATTGTACATTGCCTCTTGCTTATCTTTATGATTTTATGTTATCTCTTTTATAGCTTCGTTCATAGTTGCGAGGAGGAAACTAAAGTCATCTGGGGTGAGCATGGTTTTCATCTTAGTTACGGGTGCTTTCAATTTCTTCCGGGAGGAAGGCTTCGGAGGTGAACCCTTCCTTTTTTTTATGATTTCTACATCGTCTCCTAGCCTCTGTTCAACTTCTTCTAAGTCTTCATCATTACCTTCTTTCTCTGGTGTAATAGATGTAGTCCTTACAGATCTCCTGTCTATATCATGTATTTCCTCATCCTTCTTTGTCTTCTTTGTTTTCTTCGTGTTACTGGGCCCAGGTGTATCCTGCGCAGCTTCTGGGCTGTCGATGTCGGACAATTCTATGGGGTTTGCTGAAACAAGGATGTCTGCCAACCATTCCTTGGTGATTTCCTCCAGGTCTTCTTCTGTCAGCTTATAATAAGACTGAAGTTGTTCCTTGTTCTCATTAGCACGTGTTGTAATATATATGAAATGGAAGTCCGCAGAGAACTTCATCAAAGGTCTGAACCTGTGGAGGGTATTCAAGGTTATCCGAGGCTCACAATGGATGGCGTACTTCAACTGGTTATAGTAGGTATGGAAGACGACATTTTACTGCCATTGCTTGTTCATGTCATTAGAATACCATAATGTATTGAACTTTGCAGCTAAGGGCTCAAAAGGGTCAAGGTCCAGAAAGGTTGCACCTTCCGGTAGCTCCCATGCAACGAAAGCTAAAGTATCAAGAGCTAGCTAAAATGGAATTCATGCCCCTGATCCTGGGCTTCTCTGCAGTCAATCTCTAGTTGATTCACCAGGTACTTCACCCAGTTCATCTGTAGTCCCTCTACACACTTCCCTGCAAGGTCAACTACAAAGTTGGATACTTGTGTGGGTTGATTTTTGAGTACCAACTTCCCTGCGATCAGTTGACATGCGAGGTGAACTGCGCCACTTTCAATAGAAGCTACCTTGTAGCCTCACACTCCTTTCTCAACATTGCCATAAGCTTCTTTGATCTTCTGAGCAAGAGCGTGATCCGTGGTCTTTCTAGGATAGTAATCATGGGGATCAGGGCCCTGCATGTTAAGACCTGTGATCCTATTGATCAACGTTGGATCAACTATGATGCGGTGATTCAACCATAGGTATCCTCCATGGTAGCTCACTAGGAGTAGGTTAACATAGGCATTGACTTCCTGGTGTCGTCTGAAATGCAGAATCTTCATGACGTTCAACAGAGTGGACTGCGTGATGTTCAGAGTCCATTGCTGAGGGACAATCTTAGAGTTCTTGGCCTTGGTTCTGGTTAGGTACTTGTACGGGGAAAGTATGTTGTAGACTTTACGATCTCCTAGGTTGAAGTCACTGAACTTCAATGATGCAATCTTATCTTGATCTACATGGACTATGTGTACCCCTTTCGGCAGGTATGCAGTGACTAGAGTGTACTTGAAGTCTCTAGGTACACTGTCTTTATTGATCACACCACTCAGAGGTGGTATGTAAGCAGGTAGGATGGATGGAACCAACTTCACATTGGACATATCGTATTTATGTTTGGTTCTTCGTTCTGCGCTAGCTCGGGATGTTCCTGCTTGAGCAGTCGACGGGGAGGCTTGTATTCCTCTCATCGATGATGCCTGTAGACCTGCATACAATCCTCGCTCCGACATGACTCTTTCGTTTCTAAGGCTAGCGAGTACGTCTGTTGCAGATTCTTCAACTGCGCTAAATTCGTTAGACATATACGCTTAGAATCAGTATCTCAGGTTCTCATAGTAATGTAGGTACTGTAATAGGATAGATATTAAGAGTGGAGTAATCACTGTTCACAATTCATGTATTCTACGGGCTCAAATTCATAATTAGCAAAAATGGCTTCCGTGTTTGGTGCAACGGAATAAGTAAGTAACTCTGTAACGGATCGTTTGTAATGGATATCGGGCTTCATTAACTCTTGTCCTATCCGTTCTGGCATAGTGTAACGATCTGGTGGTGAGCCATCAATGCTTTTCGACCCGTTCGGAGCAGCAATCGAACGGATATATCGGCTTCCAATGGCTATATTACTTCGCCATGGTGAAGTGACACATGTTGTTATTCTGATATCTCGACGAAGCTCGAATTCTGCAAAGTTTCTTTCTGCGATGTTCCATCTGGAATCTCCTATAAATTTTCCCTCTTCTTACTTAACTTTCTAACTTTCTTTCCAGTGAGCTTCATCTCAGTAGTTATTTTCCCGTTTTGATTCCTATTTTCCTTGGATATAGTCACTTCACGCTGCTGAGGTTCTCTCTCAAGACTCAGGGGTACTACTTTGTCTATATCTGATACAGGTACTCCAATCTTCTGTGAGTCCTATAATGTTCTTGCAACTTCGACATCTGAGATTCTAGTGTCAAATGGCTTCAATTTGTTCCCTTGTTCTTCAATCAACTGCGCGAGCCTTCTGGTCATGAAATCTTTTAACTCTTGTCTCTGCTGTTGTAAAACCTTTTCTTTTTCCTTCTTCCTGGCTTGATCTCTTTCAATCCAAGGTTTTCCAAGTAACATAGTAAACAGGGCGCTGTCCTCAATAAATTTGATAATCTCAAAATCTTCCTCTATCAAAGTTCCATTAGCATTCGTAGATATCTGAGGGAGCCTTCCACATAGGTTCACTAGTTTTCCTCTGAATAACCCTATTCCTTCTAGGGATGGAGTCATAGAAAGCCTCCCTATAGCTTGCCAAGTTCTCTCTGTCATAACATTCACCTTTGTTTCCTCATCCAAAACATAGTCAATGTCGAAGTCTCCTATTCTTACCTCGATTCTTTCTTTTTCCTTAAAGATCTCTGATAACCTGACATGTCAGTGGTCATTCAAGGTGTCTTTCATCTGTAGTAACATCTTCTCTGATTCTTTCTGGGGTTCTACTATTTTTGGATCTGCCTTAGGTTTTTCTTCATTCAAATTCATGCCTTCAATTTTAGCAATCATTCTAGGGCAATCCAACACTTCATGGTCTAAATCTTTGCAACAGAGACAACTAGGTCTTCCACCAGGGAATTCCTTAGCAAGATGTCCCAGTCGTCTGCAACTGTAACAGAAAGTTAACTCTTTCTTTTAAATGATCCCCAACTTCTTATGTACTGCGCACTAGGATCATGGTAGCTAGCCTGCAAAAAATTCTTTTGAGGATCTTGCACCCACTTATTAGTCCAAACATTCTTTCTATGCATAGGTATAACATATCTATCAAATCTATTCATATCAAACTTTCTTTCATCTACTAGTGCCCCAATTTTCAAGCTAGCACAGAATCTATCAATTATACCTAGATCCATGCTTTAGAAAAAAAAAATTCCACTTATCTTACTTCTACAGAGCACAAAGCTTTCAGATCTAAGAACTTTTAACTATTCTTACCTTTATCGGAGCACTGAGCTTACAGATCTTACCTCTTTTCTACAGATCTGACCTTTTCTTTTTAGCACAGAGCTCTTCAGATCAAATAGAATACTGTGCACTAGGGCACAAATCGACGCACAGAGCTTCCACAATTTCAGGACGAGTCTTTGCACAAAGCTTCTTCTTCCTTAGATCCCAACAATCATAGTTTCAGGTCCTGGAAACGGAACCATTTGTTGGCATAGGGGCAGACCCGGGGTTCACCGCTACAACAATGCACCAACAAAACCCTAACTACCGGTCGTTTTGACAACACCTACAAAGCAGATGAAGTCTCACCTGAGGTAGAGGCAGGGGTGGTTGCAAGATTCAGGTGTCTGCAACCTTAGTTGGGACACAACTATGTGATTACAAAACTTAGCAAGCACTTAGCATAGGTCATTCATCAATATTCAATCCTTGTTATACTTCATAGATGGCACAGAGCATCGCAATATTTACTTAGATCTAAGATAATTCAGCACTTAGTAACAGTAAAATAGATCAGATCCTGGAGATCAACACTAAGCATCTTCATATATATCGGATCTAACATTCATTCACATCTCAGAAGCACAAAGCAAGAATAGATCTATCCAATCTAATCTAAGAACTTAGCAATACAAAACATCTAAGAATAAGCACAAAGCATAACGCACAATATTTACGTGGTTCACCCCCACCCTGGGCCTACGTCCACCAACTCTTCTTCTTTATTATCTTTAGTCAATCAGGTTACAACACAGAGCTATCAAACCCCTACTCTGCATAGGACAGAAGCTCTGCGCACACCTCGCCAGATCCTCCTTCCCCGAGTAGATCTAGCACAGAGCCTCCTTACAATCTGTGCACTCATCACTTACAACACTTGCACTCAGCTCTGGAAGTCAATCACACAGATCACTTCTATCACTAATCCTATTAACCGCTTAGTCTCTCTTTCACACACACTTACTTACATCGCCTAGCTACTTATTTATACATTACAAAAGTGGGCCTAAGGATGGGTAAACCCATGGGCCAACATCCCTTTCCCATTACATTATCGCCAAAACCCAAAAAGGACCCATGGTGGGTCGAGATCCCGTGATCTCTTCTTCATCTTGCGTTCCTTCTTCGACTGGCTGTCGAAGTCCCAAAAACGGTCAAATATGACCAAGTAACTTTCAAAACTTGGTCAAGGGAAAACACATTATGACCCCTTGTATGTCATGAGCTCTATGCCCATTGAGTCTTGACCCCAACCACTTCATCCACTTTACATGGCTTAGAGAAGGATCTCTTGGAAACTCCCCTTGACCTAGGGAAAGATCTACCCAATAAGACACCTCGTCAACCCTCCCATATTCAAGCTTGACAAGTCGCATAATGTCTTTGAGAAATTAATTGTTTGATATAGTGATCTTTGATGTACATGCTTAGATGGATTATTTATCGATTGGATTCACTTATCATGATGTTATGACTTGAGATCCTTGGAGGGTGTGTTTATTTGTCTTTGCAGGATCTAGTTGGTGGACAGTTTTGGGAGAACAAGCCTAGTTTGGGCTTCCATGGGGCTGGAAGCCCATAGGTTGGATGCCAAGGGCCTGCATGTTGGATGAGAAAGATCAAACTTGGAAGGCCTTGATGATGACTTGGATGATAGAGCCTAGCCCCCACATGGCAAACGTTTTGCCTAAGAGAGGAAAAACGTCACTTCTAGAGGCATGGAGTCACCTAGGGGGGTTAGGGCTTGGTGGTGAGGTGACACTCATTGACACATTGACGTTTTGAGGAGAAGAGGATCTTCACCATGATGAGATCATCTAGAAGCTTGACATGTGGCCTTTGGAGGCCTATCCATGCTTCTCCAACACCAACGAATTCTTCAAAGTGGCAAAATGTCCCCTAAAGGGGAGACGTCCTGTAAAATTAGGGTTTATTTGTGCAAAAGTGAAACTTTAAATGAAGTGTTTAATATTACTTTTTTAAAGGGGTAAAGATTAGGGTTGTTGACCCCTAGTTTTGTGGTTTACCCCTTAAATTATGGACAAGTCACCTTGGTGACATTTTGTATAAATAAGAGATCATAAGATCTCATTTTAACATGGCTCTCCCTCATTGTGAGAAGTATTGGTCTGAAATTTTGGCTACACTTGACTCTATTTGTCTCTTGTGCACTTTTTTATGGCTATCTTGATGAATGGTTGATGGAGGAGTGAGGCGCTAGCCTTGAATGATGTTTTTCTACCTTTTATGGTGGATTATCTTGGCATCTTTCTTGATTTTGGTATGTTTTTTTACTCTTATGTTATCATTCTTTTTCAAGTCAAGGATTTTTGTGCTAGGAGCTAGGTGGGAAGTATAAGGGCATAAACCCCCACCGTAGTCTTCATCATTTTATTGCTTCATCTTATTGATTAAACAATGGTTTTCTAAGAGAAGTATAAGGGCATACACCTTCTTAGCTTAAACCCTAACTAGAGAAACTTGCCTTGGGAAGTAAAAAGGCTTACACCCCCAAGGAGGTAGCTTTCTCTAGCTCTTTCTTTATTTGACTCCATTAACCCAATAGTAAAGGCACTAGTCATATATTTTTTTCATTGGAGATATAAAATCATTGCCTTGAAAAACGCAAATTTTGATCTTTTGAAAGGTTTCTCACTTGAAGTTGGTTTGCCTCATTGAGAGGAGTCTTCCCCTACTAGGGCATCCCCTCTCTCCCACTAGTTTAATTGAAGTTACAAAATTTAACCTACAGCCATTACGGCTGCATAACCCTAGCTACTAACACTCTCTTAACTCCTAACCTAACCCTAGACTAGCTCTCTAACTTCACTCACCTAGTCTACTAACTAGGGCACACCTTGTGGGCTAGTTATTAGCACTTTTCCATGGTTGATTTTTTTTTTGCATGCCATTGAATGATACAGCCATAAGGCTGCATTTTTCTGCATAAAACACATGTTATAACAACTTGCATTATTCAACCTTAAAGTGCCATTTTTCAGTCATAAATTGATTTCCATACTCATTGACAATATCGTCAATTGATCTCATGCTTTACATGTTGATTTGAATGTCTTACTTGCTGATATAAATTGTCATCTACTGCTGCAAATTAGGGACAACAAGCTTAATGTGTTGATCCATACTAACATACATCATTGCAAGTTAGATTTTCTTGCGTCTCGAACATGTACAATCATCCGGAGAAGTACTATACCTTTGGAGGAACAATCACTTGACTTACAAGGCATATCTTCCCACATTTCACTCCACTTAGACTTGATCTCTAGGGGCTTCAATTCCATCTCTCTCCATATCCATCTCAATCCCCTTAAGGTCAATAGGATCGCCTCCCTAGAGTGACCTAGTCACCCTTAAAGTGCAGGACCTGCATCGAGGTGACATTGGGTGTAGGATTCCCAAGTTGTTGCACTTTCTTTGTGGTTGGGTCGGGCTTTGCCCAACCTAAGAGAAAGTTATCAGCTCCTATGATGCAGATGAATTCATGGAACAACCCTTGGATATAATTAACGAACGCATTGATGATTTCATACATGTTGGGAGACGTAGATGGGATGTGGGTTGATTCATTATTAATAGAGATCCCATTTATGACATTGAGGGTAGCTCTCAAGCAGAAGAGGTTGAAATGCCATTTTCAGAGGACTGGCCTCCATGCATGTATGATTCATATGTTTGGCAACCTAGTAATGACATGGTTACATATTTGTGTTTCCCTTTTGAGGATGGCTTGTCGTATCATGATATTCATTCATCCTTTGGTACATACCCTTTTGAGGATGTAGATTTGTTTTATGAGGACTTCCAACCGTTGTGATCAGGTTTTTAGGAATACCAGGACATGGCCACCTCAAAGCAGTCAGAGGTTCATTCTTCAAAGCAGAATTATTTTCATCTTAGAGATTTCTATGGAGATTCATAGGGGAAGATGTGGTGTTTTTCTACACTCGAGAATGTTCCTTACCTCTTACCCTCTTCTCCAAGAGACCATGCAATATTCTTCCGATCTATCATTTCCTCTCAGTCCTCGACAAGTAGGGAAGTCCTCAATATATCATATGATTAAGCACATGGGAGATACTTTGATGAGATGATCAAATGGTTGCAATGGTTGTATGACTTCACTTGACGTCATCTAGCACATGATCTTCGGGGCCCCAGGTAAGTAGGTAAGTAATTTTGATTCCCTACATTTGCATCTTGATTTCTCTTACTAGTTTAGATGCATTTCATTTTCATTTTTCTCTACTTGCACATTGATTTCATGCTTAGCTTAGAAACTTTTGAAAAAATGTCAAAATTTTATTTTTCTAGCTTAGTTGGCTTTGATTATGATCATATGAGAACAAGGATGAGTAGGCCATACTGCACTTGACAATTTGATGTTTCCTTGTAGGCACAGGTCTACTAGGAGATGTTGCGGTTCTCGTGCACTCTATGACGAGCACATGTCCCCAAGTAGGAGCCATATGTTATCCCTATTTTGTGGATAACTAAGAAGATTATGTCTTGAGGCCCTCAGGTTGCATATATGGAGTGTTGAGAAGACTACATGGCCAGTAGTACCCTTTTTCACAGTTGGAAACCCCTCTCACCACCACAGATGGTCACAGATTTACATATGGCATCCACCGCATCAACGGGCTTCCAAAAGGAAGTGGGCCTTGCTCCATGAGGTACAAGGCAATATTATGGTGAGCATCATTTCAATATTTAATCCAGTTGAGTATGTTGTATCTTATATTGCTCTAGATTTCATGCTATATGCTTGGAAATTATGCCTTTTTCTCTACTTCACCTTGGTGGTTGACATTCTTCCCTAGTAAGTGGTCTTCCTTGGGGATGGGTTTTCTACTAGGAACTCCCTTAAAGAGCTATCGTACCATTCCCAACCATACTTACCACTTTCCATCATTATTCCCCTCCATTTCCTTATCTCTTGGGATTTTAGGGTGTATTGACCCAAGAAGGGGTTGTCCCTCATTCTATGGGAAGAAGGGGATGAAGGCCCAGAGGGGTTGATGTTGGGTAAAAGATAAAATCCTTATATAAACCTTCCAGATGATTCACCCATGGATCACCCAAGAAGGTAGTAAAATGCTTATATTTGAGTAAAGAGGACCCACAATATAATAAAGAATGCTTGAAAGGTTAGTTAAAGGATAGGAGGTCTCATCACGAGCTGACCTATCACGTCCATGAATATCTAGTGGTATGACATTTCCACCATCTGGTCACCAAACCAGGGAAATGGCTCTCAGATTCATGGTTGAGAGAAAGGGGGTCTCATCACGAGCCAACCTTCTCATTTCCACTAGGTGTTTGTAGGTGACATTGCCATCATCTGGTCACCATGCCAAGGTAGTGACCTTCAATCTCTCCTTATGCTATATTGAAAGAAAATAAAAAGAAAGAAAGATAAAAGGCAATTGATGGGCTTGGAAAAATCGCATTGCGGACGAAGGTACCACACACCCTTTATAAAGGCACCCATGAATGAGACACTACAACCCCTTGTGTGTCATGAGCCCTATGCCCATTGAGTCTTGACCCCAAACAATTCATCCACTTTACATGGCTTAGAGAGGGATCTCTTGGAAACTCTCCTTGACCTAGGGAAATATCTATTGATCCAGATTTTATGAGAAGAACGAAATGAATACAGATTATTATTATTCTTAACATAGAATCACAAGGAACAATAACTGAGATACAGTAAAAATGGCTTCCATTCAATAAGGAAATATGTTGAAACTATAAAATAAAGACTGAAAACAAGCTTGCTAGAATGGTGGCGGCTTATCTGAGAAGAGATGTAATGGTTTTGATCATTCACAAGAAGATGGCTACAATGAGGCTCTCCAAGCCTTTTTTACAATAAAAAAGAATGCCAAAACCATAGACATCCAAAAACCTAACCCTAGAAGATGAACTGCCAAAATTCATGTGGGCCCCGTTGGGGTAAGTTAGTACATCAACCTCCCGGGGTCATAACTTTTGCATACGATCTTCGTTTTAGGTGTACGATAGCCCATTGGAAAGGTATATCCTAGGAATACACATGTTGTCATCATACTCTGACTTTGTCTACAATCTAACTGTGGCGAGCCCTAAAAACGTTGTTTAGGACCTCAAAACAGCCCCGGAAGTTTGGGACCCAAAAACTAGAAAACAACTGTCAAACTGAAAAATTGCCAAAAACGAGCCAGTTGGAATAGGTGGGAGTCCACCGACATCCATTTGGATGAATCCTCCCCCCTTAGGAAGATATGGTCTCCATTGCATTGAATTCCCCCATCAGATAAGGAAATTTTTGTTGAATTTGGCCTTGGGTGAGCCACTTTCCTTGGTGCAATAGCTGCCCTGCTTTGACAACTCGATAAAGTTGGATCCTCTACTGGTGAGTGCCCTTGAATTGTGTGTCCACAATATGATCACTGGATTCCTATTGCAAGCAATCAGGGTTGAGCTTTGTTGGTTTCAACTGTTCTGCTATCTCTGAGGTGTCCAATAATGGTGGGAAATATGGTCGAAGGAGATCCACGTTGAACTCTGGGTGCAGGCCAAGAAAGGGGTGAATGTTGAGCTCAAAAGCATTGTCACCCACAACCTTGGTGATGGTGTAAGGTCCATAATGGAGTGGGAAAAGCTTCCAATGGGGCCCTGTAAGGCATTCTTTACGCAAGTGCAACCAAACTTTGTCTCCCACCTAAAACTTATGTGGCACCTGGTGTTGATCATGGCATTGCTTGTACTTGGCATTAGACTTATGTAAAATCTCTTGAACCTATTGGTGGATGTGTTGTATCCACTCAATGAACCAGGTGGCTTTCTCAGCTTCAGTTGGAGCAGGTGACAAGTCGATCGGGGTGGCTGCAAGCGGTAATGCAACATCCATGGGACCTAATGGTTGGAATCCCAAACCCACCCGAAAGGGGTTGTGGCCAGTTGAGCTATGTATGTGTTATCCATATTTTTGGTCATCAAAGGTGATGTCATGATAGTGTCATGATAATGGAAAATCAAGCTCTTCACTAAGAACATTTTCCTGCGAAAGGTTACACTTGTTAGCTTCCAGAAATCATATTTTAAAGATAGTTCACAGGCTGCATATATACTCTCCTGCGAGAATACTTCATTCTCGCAGGCTGCATTCAGCTGGGGTGCGAACTTCTCGCACTGTACTTATGATTAGGGTGTGAACATGTTCTTAAAGGAGGAAAATGGATAAGTTCTCGATCCTTCTAGAAGGAATCTCCTAGAAGGGTGAGTTGGCTTTTGAATGGTTGGCAAAGTACTGACTTTCCAGATATCTTGGGATCATTCCCTATCCAAGTAACTAATCTATCTTCTCCTATATATTGAGAAGATTTCTCATGGAAAAGATTAGAATAAAATTAGCAAGAGATTGATTGGATAATTAGTGCAAGACTGTATGGAGGACTGATGCTACAACAGCAAGAGACAACAGCAAGGTCATCAAGTGTGGTTGATTTTCTTCATGCATGAGCAAGTGTGTGTGTCAGAGCTAGGAGCCATCGAAAGGAGACCTACGACATCAAGGCTCAGGTTGTAAGTTTCACTTTCAATTAATCAATACAGTAATATGTCCCTTTCCCATAAAGATGATGTCACTTTATTACATAATTCCTTGATCATATGTATAGACTAGCCATTGAATATATTAAACTGCCTTTACTTCGATTGGTTTGTACTATTGTGATCTGAACGGTGCAAGAGCATTGGAGCAAAGCTTGGAACAATAGAGATAAGGAAAGCGTTCATAAGGTATGTCCACAATCCTTACTTCTTAGTTCATTCAATAGGTCAAGTCTAGGGAAAGTGTATTATTCTGTCCTGTTTTGTTCTAGATCCAGGTGGATCTAGGGAGATTGGTCTGTGTCCACACTCACGAATTTATCCTGAAACAAAATTGGCGACTCCACTAGGAAACTTATTCCTTTTGTCTTTATGGTTTTCGAATTTTCTGTGGCCATTTGTTCTATTTGCCTTTTTCTCTTGATTTGTCAGTCTCTGAGTCCTCAGGATACCCTGAGAGACCTTCTGGGTTTATAAGCCAGTTGGAATTTTGCTTGATTTTTCAAAATTTTCATTAGTTTCAGGGATTCTCGCACTGTGGCCATTAGCAGCCTGCGAGAATCATTGAAGTTCGCAGTCTGCATATATATTTCAGTGCGAACAGTTCGCATTCTGCATCACAGTGGCCTGCGAGAATCTTAGTTTCTCGCACTGTGTTACACACTAGCCTGCGAACATATTTTTTGAAATTTTTGGATTCAAGTTTTGATTTTTGCAATAGCTCAGTAAGGTTGAATTACATCTTTTTGACACTTTGGATCACTGGCTTACATATCTTTTGCTTAGTTTGCTTGCTAGATCTGATCTAGGTTTTCTAGGTTCTTTCTTGCTTTGGTAACTTGACTTTCATCTCTTAGCCTTTATTGGCATTTTTCTTCTCTTTGATTTTTGGAGTTGAATATGTCGTGTTGGTTAAGAATCAGTGATTGATTGGAAGTTAAGTGTTTGGTGTTTCTCGTTTGATTGTTGGTTCAAAAGAACGATTTTCATTTGCATTGAGGAACTCCTTGGTTTGCTTTTTGTTTTTGCTTTCATTGAAAGTTTTGATTGGGTTGTCATTGTTTGATTGTTGATAATTGATTTTCATTCTCATTAAGAGTTCTTCTTGGAAAGTGAACCATAAGTTTTCTTTCAAGATCTTGTTTTGCTTTGTTGAAAACGTTGAAAATCAAAGTTTTAGAGTATTGAAGTTTTGAAAAAGACATTTAGAAATTGTTCATTGATTCATGATTGTTTGCATTCACATTTGAAAGGAAATTGAGCTTTGCATTTGCATTGTAGTATTCATATTGATTCAGAAATTGTTCTCTCTCTCCCATAACTAGGATTCATCTAATGAAAAGACTTATATTTCATCATATCCTTGCATTATTTGGGTCAGAGTCACACATCATGAGTTTCATTTCCGTTACCTGTGAGTAAACAACAGCCATTAAAAACATTGCGTAATATTAAAATTGATCTAGT
>JASDQU011402638.1:22454-40098 GCA_032191745.1 Picea mariana | reverse complement strand
ACACATTGACGTTTTGAGGAGAAGAGGATCTTCACCATGATGAGATCGTCTAGATGCTTGACATGTGGCCTTTGGAGGCCTACCCATGCTTCTCCAACACCAATGAATTCTTCAAAGTGGAAAAATGTCCCCTAAAGGGGAGATGTCCTATAAAATTAGGGTTTATTTGTGCAAAAGTGAAACTTTAAATGAAGTGTTTAATATTAATTTTTTAAAGGGGTAAAGATTAGGGTTGTTGACCCCTAGTTTTGTGGTTTACCCTTTAAATTATGGACAAGTCACCTTGGTGACATTTTGTATAAATAAGAGATCATAAGATCTCATTTTAACATGACTCTCCCTCATTGTGAGAAGTATTGATCTGAAATTTTTGCTACACTTGACTCTATTTGTCTCTTGTGCACTTGTTTATGGCTATCTTAATGAATGGTTGATGGAGGAGTGAGGCACTAGCCTTGGATGATGTTTTTCTAGATTTTATGGTGGATTATCTTGGCATCTTTCTTGATTTTGGTATGGTCTTTTACTCTTATGTTATCATTCTTTTTCAAGTCAAGGATTGTTGTGCTAGGAGCTAGGTGGGAAGTATAAGGGCATAAACCCCCACCGTAGTCTTCATCATTTTATTGTTTCATCTTATTGATTAAACAAGGGTTTTCTAAGTGAAGTATAAGGGCATACACCCTCTTAGCTGAAACCCTAACTAGAGAAACTTGCCTTGGGAAGTAAAAGGGCTTACACCCCCAAGGAGGTAGCTTTCTCTAGCTCTTTCTTTATTTGACTCCATTAACCCAATAGTAAAGGCACTAGTCATATATTTTTTTCATTGGAGATATAAAATCATTGCCTCGGAAAACACAAATTTTGATCTTTTGAAAGGTTTCTCACTTGAAGTTGGTTTGCCTCATTGAGAGGAGTCTTCCCCTACTAGGGCGTCCCCTCTCTCCCGCTACTTTAATTGATGTTACAAAATTTAACCTACGGCCATTATGGTTGCATAACCCTAGCTACTAACACTCTCTTAACTCCTAACCTAACCATAGACTAGCTCTCTAACTTCACTCACCTAGTCTACTAACTAGGGCGCACCTTTTGGGCTAGTTCTTAGAACTTTTCCATGGTTGATTTTATTGTTGCATGCCATTGAATGATACAGCCATAAGGCTGCATTTTTCTGCATAAAACACATGTTATAACAACTTGCATTATTCAACCTTAAAGTGCCATTTTTCAGTCATAATTTATTTCCATACTCATTGACAATATCGTCAATTGATCTCATGATTTACATGTTGATTTGAATGTCTTACTTGTTGATATAAATTGTCATCTACTGCTGAAAATTAGGGACAACAAGCTTAATGTGTTGATCCATACTAACATACATCATTGCAAGTTAGATTTTCTTGCGTCTCGAACATGTACAATCATCTGGAGAAGTACTATACCTTTGGAGGAACAATCACTTGACTTACAAGGCATATCTTCCCACATTTCACTCCACTTAGACTTGATCTCTAGGGGCTTCACTTCCATCTCTCTCCATCTCCATCTCAATCCCCCTAAGGTCACCAGGATTGCCTCCCTAGAGTGACCTAGTCACCCTTAAAGTGCAAGACCTACATCGAGGTGACATTGGGTGTAGGATTCCCAAGTTGTAGCACTTTCTTTGTGGTTGGGTTGGGCTTTACCCAACCTAAGAGGAAGTTATCAGTTCCTATGATGCAGATGAATTCATGGAACAACCCTTGGATATACTTGACGAATGCATTGATGATTTCATACATGTTGGGAGACGTAGATGGGATGTGGGTTGATTCATTATTAATAGAGATCCCATTTATGACATTGAGGGTAGCTCTCAAGCAGAAGAGGTTGAAATGTCATTTTCAAAGGACTGGCCTCCATGCATGTATGATTCATATGTTTGGCAACCTAGTAATGACATGGTTACATATTTGTGTTTCCCTTTTGGGGATGGCTTGTCGTAGCATGATATTCATTCATCCTTTGGTACATACCCTTTTGAGGATGCAGATTTGTTTTATGAGGACTTCCAACCGTTGTGCTCAGGTTTTTAGGAATACCAGGACATGGCCACCTTAGAGCAGTCAAAGGTTCATTCTTCAAAGCAGAATTATTTTCATCTTAGAGATTTCTATGGAAATTCATAGGGGAAGATGTGGTGTTTTTCTACACCCGAGTATGTTCCGTACCTCTTACCCTCTTCTCCAAGAGACCATGTAGTATTCTTCCGATCTATCGTTTCCTCTCAGTCCTCGACAAGCAGTGAAGTCCTTGATATATCATATGATTAAGCACAGGGGAGATACTTTGATGAGATGATCAAATGGTTGCATTGGTTGTATGACTTCACCTGACATCATCTAGCACGTGATCTTCGGGGGGCCAGGTAAGTAGGTAAGTCATTTTGATTCCCTGCATTTGCATCTTGATTTCTCTTACTAGTTTAGATGCATTTCATTTTCATTTTGCTCTACTTGCACATTGATTTCATGCTTAGCTTAGAAACTTTTGAAAAAATGTCAAAATTTTATTTTTCTAGCTTAGTTGGCTTTGATTATGACCATATGAGAACAAGGATGAGTAGGCCATCTGTACTTGACAATTTGATGTTTCCTTGTAGGCACAGGTCTACCAAGAGATGTTGCGGTTCTCGTGCACTCTACGACGAGCACATGTCCCCAAGTAGGAGCCAGATGTTATCCCCATTTTGTGGATAACTAAGGAGATTATGTCTCGAGGCCCTCAGGTTGTAGATATGGAGTGTCGAGAAGACTACATGGCCAGTAGTACCCTTTTGCACAGTTGGAAACCCCTCTCACCACCACAAATGGTCACAGATTTCCATATGGCATACACCGCATCAACGGGCTTCCAAAAGGAAGTGGGCCTTTCTCCATGAGGTACAAGTCAGTATTATGGTGAGCATCATTTCAATATTTAATCCAGTTGAGTATGTTGTATCTTATATTTCTCTAGATTTCATGCTATATGATTGGACATTATGCCTTTTTCTCTGCTTCACCTTTGTGGTTGACATTCTTCCCTAGTAAGTGGTCTTCCTTGGGGATGGGTTTTCTACTAGTAACTCCCTTAAAGAGCCATTTTACCATTCCCAACCATACTTACCACTTTCCATCATTATTCCCCTCCATTTCCTTATCTCTTAGGATTTTAGGGTGTATTGACCCAAGAAGGGGTTGTCCCTCATTCTATGGGAAGAAAGGGATGAAGGCCCAGAGGGGTTGATGTTGGGTAAAAGATAAAATCCTTATATAAACCTTCCAGATGCTTTTCCCATGGATCACCCAAGAAGGTAGTAAAACGCTTATATTTGAGTAAAGAGGACCCACAATATAATAAAGAATGCTTGAAAGGTTAGTTGAAGGATAGGAGGACTCATCATGAGCTGACCTATCACGTCCATGAATATATAGTGGTATGACATTTCCACCATCTAGTCACCAAACCAGAGCAATGGCTCTCAGATTCATGGTTGAGAGAAAGGGGGTCTCATCACGAGCCAACCTTCTCATTTCCACTAGGTGTTTGTAGGTGACATTGCCATCATCTGGTCACCATGCCAAGGCATAGACCTTCAATCTCTCCTTGTGCTATATTGAAAGAAAATACAAAGAAAGAAAGATAAAAGGCAATTGATGGGCTTGGAAAAATTGCATTGCGGACGAAGGTACCACACACCCCCTACAAAGGCACCCATGAATGAGACACTACGGACCCTTGTGTGTCATGAGCCCTATGCCCATTGAGTCTTGACCCCAACCATTTCATCCACTTTACATGGCTTAGAGAGGGATCTCTTGGAAACTCTCCTTGACCTAGGGCAAGATCTATTGATCCAAATTTTATGAGAAGAACGAAATGAATACATATTATTATTATTCTTAACATAGAATTACAAGGAACAATAACCGAGATACAGTAAAAATGGCTTCCATTCAATAAGGAAATATGTTGAAACTGTAAAATAAAGACTGAAAACAAGCTTGCTAGAGTGGTGGCGGCTTATCTCTGAGAAGAGATGTGACGACTGTGATCATTCGCAAGAATATGGTTACAATAAGGCTCTCCAAGACTTTTTTACAATAAAAAAGAATGCCAAAACCATAGACATCCAAAAACCTAACCCTAGAAGATGAACTGCCAAAATTCATGTGGGCCCCGTTGGGGTAAGTTAGTACATCAACTTCTCGGGGTCGTAACTTTTGCATACGATCTTCGTTTTAGGTGCACGATAACCCGTTGGAAAGGTATATCCTAGGAATACACATGTTGTCGTCATACTCTGACTTTGTCTACAATCTAACTGTGGCGAGCCCTAAAAACATTGTTTAGGGCCTCAAAACATCCCCAGAAGTTCGGGACCCGAAAACTAGAAAACAACTGCCAAACTGAAAAAATACCAAAAATGAGCCAGTTGGAATAGGTGGGAGTCCACCGACATCATATGGATGAATCCTCCCCCCTTAGGAGTCAATGGTCTCCATTGCATTGAATTCCCCCATCAGATAAGGAATTTTTTGTTGAATTTGGCCCCGGGTGAGCCACTTTCTTTGGTGCAAGAGCTTCCCTACTTTGACAACTCGATAAAGTTGGATCCTCTACTGGTGAGTGCCCTTGACCTGTGTGTCCACAATCTGATCACTGGATTCCTATTGGAAGCAGTCAGGGTTGAGCTCTATTGGTTTCAACTATTCTGCTATCTCTGAGGTGTCCAATAATGGTGGAAAATATGGTCGAAGGAGATCCACGTCAAACTCTGGGTGCAGGCCAAGGAAAGGGTGAATGTTGAGCTCAAAAGCATTGTCACCCACAACCTTGGTGATGGTGTAAGGTCCATAACGGAGTGGGAAAAGCTTTCGATGGGGCCCTGTAAGGCGTTCTTTACGCAAGTGCAACCAAAATTTGTCTCCCACCTAAAACTTATGTGGCACCCAGTGTTGATCAAGGCGTTGCTTGTACTTGGCATTGGACTTATGTAAAATCTCCTGAACCTGTTGGCGGATGTGTTGTATCCGCTCAATGAACCGGGTGGATTTCTCAGCTTCAATTGGAGCAGGTGACGAGTCGGTCGGGGTGGCCACAAGGGGTAGTGAAACATCCATGGGACCCAATGGTTGGAATCCCAACCCCACCTGAAAGGGGTTGTGGTCGTTTGAGCTATGTATGGCTCGATTGTAGCTATGTTGAACATAGGGAAGACTCTCATCCCATGTGCGGGGGTGTTTGGAATTGTACATGCGCAGGATATGCACGATCATCTGATTGACGACCTTGGTTTGGCCATCTATCTGGGGGTGGAAGGCAGTGGATTTGGTGAGCTTGGTGTCTAGCAGTGATCAGAGGCTCGACCAAAATGTGCTGAGGAATCAGTTGTCCCTTTCAGGTGGGGTTGGGATTCCAAAAGTTTAAAAATATGGATGGAATTGCATATTTCAGTGGTTTAGATTACATATTTTGGGTGCCCTGGGTTTTTTTAGGGTGTTAAATCAATTTATAAATTAAAAAATGTGATTTAAGCAATGTAAAATTGTGATTTAGCCAATAATTGATTTGTCAGATTCCGGTGATAGTGGTCGGAAAAAAGTAAAAAACATGATGCAATCGCGAGTTTACTCTTTTATTTTAAAAGATGATTCTTGTTTTACTAGTCATTATGCAAAGCATTAAGTAACATAGACCACATCCTTTTTCTTAAAAATATTGACTTATTTTTTTCCTCTAGTTTTTATAAGGTATCATGATATGTTGTTGTGGGTCACATCTCTCAACTAATATGGGATTACTTTTTTGTATAAAGAGGTGTTTATGTTGTAAAAACAATTCCAAGAGGCACAAATTTTAGGTGTGGCAACACTCCCTTCTCATTGCCTCCATTGGCCTAAGGATCATAGTATATTGGAGTTTGTATGTTGTTGTGGGCCACATTTCTCAACCAATTCCAAGATGCACACATTTTAGGCATATTTGACTTAGTAATGGTCATTTTTTAGGAAGATGTGTGGAAGGAGTACAATGGAGTACTAGTAGTAAGATTTTTTTTATATTTTGCACAAGAGGAGGGTGGAAGGCTAAGCAACAAGGATATTCACATTGCAACCAATCAATGTAGGAGGCGCCACTCCCTTGTGACTGCCCCCATTGGCATAAGGATCATGATATATTAGAGCTTATATGTTGTTGTATGCCACATCTCTCCACCAATGTGGGATTAGTTTTTTGTATGGAGAGTTATTATACCTGCCTAAGGATCATGATATATTAGAGCTTATATCTTGTTGTAAGCCACATCTCTCCACCAATGTGGGATTAGTTTTTGTATGGAGAGTTATTATACATGCCTTCGGCAAGTTATTTAGCAATCGATCACAAGTCAAAGTTAATTGATTTTTTTATTATTATTTTTTTTGTTTTTAAAGTTTTATTAATGTTTTTCATATATTATGTATTAAACTGAATTTTGAAAAAATAAAAAATAATTTTGAAAAAAAATAAAATTATATATTTCTATTTTTCTATTGGTTAAGGACAACGAAGTGACAAATATTCCCTGGTTTGAAGGGCATTTGTCAAAAAATAAAAATAAATTTAAAAATTTGAATTTGCTAAAAAATTTCATTGAGCCACTTGGATCTTGGAAGCAAAGGAGGGGAAAAGTGATGGCTATACACATTAACTCACATTAATGATGATTTGCAGGCCTTGAGATGGAATTAGTAAGAATTTTGAGACAACGAAATCCAAGTAGAGGTTGAGTAATCCATTGTACTCATTGTTGATCTATCACTTCACGTAAAATCTCGATCTATCACTTCACATACTATCTCTTACATAACTACACATAATTTAGCCTTTATTTATCACGTAATCAAGGGCTTTTAGCTTGTAATTTGTTGATTTTTCATATGAGAGATGATATGAGATGATATATGATAGATTGATATATTACAATGATGAGTGTTCCATATATAGAGAACATATGGTGACCATCCATGAAGGAATGCGTCCCTTGGATAATAAATAACTATTTATTATTATTATTACTTATTATATATATCATTTAATAATCAATCATTGTATTATTAATTATTAATCTAGGAGAATGTCTTCTTGATGTTTTCCAAACATCAACACTCCCTCTCAACAAGGGAGCCATCCTGCGTCATTTCAAGTTTGTCTCTGAAGTATACAAACTTTTCCCTAGACTCATGACACTTGTCTATCAATCCTTGGAGATGTCTCTCTCCCACCTGAATCAAGGGGAAACCCCCCCTATGGCTCTCCCTCTGAGCAAACTGACTCTCTGAGATCAGGCTCACTCTGGGTCCGCATGTGATAGCATCTAGCATCTTGAGTCTTTATCATTCCTTTTCAAATCACCATGACTAGGACAAAGACCATACCAGGGTCATTCACCACAGGTACACCCCTGTGAGTGAATGTCATACTGATGCTAATTGACACGTGGAAAGCACTTCAAGCACCTCAAGTCCATATTATTCCTTGTCATTATCAAGGAAGGGCTATGCCTGGGCCCATTTACCACAAGTACACCTTTGTGACAAATGCATCCTATCTCCCTTGGTCTGCAACCCAATCTAGGAGAAGGTCCACCCGATGCTTACTCGAGACATTGTAGCAAATGGTTTGTCACACATGGAACTCCCATGAGGACTTCTAGAGGCTACTCCCTCTAGAAACACTAAGGTCAACTCCACATAGTGTGTGATGTCAAGGTCAACTCCCTTGATGTGTCCTCATGTGCTTTCCACAACAGACATTGGGCTATAAGCCCAAACCCACTTATCCCTCTCGGATAAGTGTCCTCACAAATCAAATCAACTCAGTCACAGAGGAGTACGATATGGACTTCTAGAGACTACTCCCTCTAGAAACACTAGGGTCAACTCCCCATAGTGTGTGATGTCAAGGTCAACTCCCTTGACATGTCCTCATGTGCTCTCCACAAGGTACATTGGGCTATAATCCCAAACCCACTTATCCTTCTCAAATAAGTGTCCTCATAGATCAACTCAACTCAGTCACAGAGGAGTACGATATGGAGAATGTTTCAGGAAGCTGCAAACATCAACACTCCCTCTCAACAAGGGAGGCATTTTCTACCATGCCAAGTTTGTCACGAAAGTACTCAAACTTTGTCCCGGTAAGGGGTTTGGTAAGAACATCAGCAACCTACTCATCTGTAGGAAGTTACTACACCAGTACTACCTTCCTCTGCACCATGTCTCAGATGTAATGGTACTTGATCTCAATGTGTTTCTATTTTTCATGAAACACTGGATTCTCTGAGAGCTTCACATAGCTCTGGTTATCACAATGAATAACGGTGGAATCCAACACATGTCCAAATAAATATGAAAGGAGCTTGCGAAGCCACACTGTTCCATGAACTTCCACACTCAATGCAATGTATTATGCTTCTGCAGTACTCAAAACCACAAAATTTTATTTTATGCTACACCAAGCAACCATGGTAGATCCCAAAGTGAAGCAACACCCATAGGTGCTCTTCCTATCCACTGTGGTCCTTGCCCAATCAGAGTCAGTATATCCCTGCAATATCATGTCAATACTGGAAGTATATCTTATACCATGTCCAACTATGCCTCAAAGGTATCTCAACACATGCTTCGTAGCAATCCAGTGTGTATGTCTCGGCTGACTCATAAACTGGCTAAGTGCACTCACTGCATAGAAAATATTTGGTCTGGTTGTTAGGGACCTAACCTACCTAACCCCTCAAGTAGGTAGAATAATATATTTCCATGTAATAAAGGTCAATATTAATAAGGCCTAGCAATAAGGAGGAATAAGTCAATTGTAAGAAGACCTAATAGAATCTTCCGCTTCTAGAAGGATCTTCCTCTAGATTCTTCTTTGGGATAGATAGATTTAGTATAAATAATAATAGAGGGTATGAGAAGTTTTGTCTTGGAAAATTATTGTGATAGAGCTCTTCTTTGTTAGAGGTTTCCCCCTCGAAGAGGCAAGTGAGCATTATTTCCTATCAATAAAGGTATAATTCTGGTGTTGTGGTTCCATATAAATTGTTGTTCTGCTATTATCTCTGCCATATTTCAGTATTATGTTGCTATCTCAATGATATTCTCTGCATTATTTCTCTATTCTGCTAATATAACAGATTTGGTACCTTACAAGTGGTATCAAAGCACCTTCCTCGGCAGAAAATTGTGGATTAACGTTTTTTAGGGTAGAGACGTATTCCAGCGTATTAAAGCTACATAGATCTATCGTTACGTGCATAAACCCGCAGTCGGGGAGTCATACATGCAGGAAATACAAGTGGTACTTAAGCGCACATTTTTTGGCCACCCTTGTAACCCCTATTGGTACCCCTTCGAGTGGTAGCACATCAAACAACACTTGTATACGGATCGACCTAGATCTCCTGAAACCCTCCATAGATAAACCAATTGGCCGCCTGACTGTTATAGTTTCATCGAGAACAACACTCGGGAAGATACTCTCTAGTACCTGGGTAGTCGGGTAGTACGGCTAAGGGAATGGTCTAGCCTCCTTAGTTGGTGCTCTAAGATAGTGGGCCAAGTACTACTATTGGACCCCACACGTATATTAGAGAGCTATAGCACAGGGCAAACCCTTGAATACCCTAACCCTTGGGACAGAAAGAAAAAAAGAACAAACAAGATATATTGTCGTGCAACTGTGCCTCCTGCATTCGGGTTGCGAAATTACTACACATTTCTTCATGTTAAGAATTTGGGCACACTTATTTGGGACCTATCCCATTGGATTCCCCTTTTCTTCCTGATCGCAGTCATACCCTTCATTTTTAATCCTTTTTGTTTCAGTGGACCCGACCCCTTCCCAGTTTCCCTATTTTTCCGCCTATTCCATTTCATTTCCCTTCTCGCATTGATCGTCGTGGTACCTATCACTTATAAGTTCTTTTTTGTGGTCCCACCCACCCATTTTCCCTTCCCCACACTTCCCCTCTCCAAATGGCCACCACTCGCAACCAAGACCTCCAAGCTTCCCTCAATCAATCCCATGCCTCCATCGAACATATGACATCTGATATTGGCTCTACCAATTCCCGCATTGCAAAAGTAGAACACAAATTTGACACCATGGAATCCAACTTCACAACCCAATTTGTTTCCCTCCAGTCTATTGTTAATCAATTGTTGAACCGCCCTATGGGTCCTTCCTCATCAGACCAACCTGATGTTGTTGATTCCTCTTAGTCTCTGCATTTTCACTCCAACTCCTTTCATCGTGAACCCCGTCTTCCCCATGTAGAGGTCAATAAATTTGATGGCTCTGATCCTATGGGTTGGGTCACTCAAATGGAGCATTATTTTTCTCTGCATGGTATTACTGACGAGTTGGCCAAACTTCGCTATGTTGTCCTCTATATAGATCATGAACACTGGCAATGGTGGCAATGGCAAAAACATTCACGTCATGGGTATATTTCCTGGACCTAGTTTGTTGTAGAGCTCTATGCCCGCTTTGATATTGATACCCACTATCTCTATCGTTTGACCAAATTGAAATAGCCAGGCATAGTGGAAGACTTTATCACTTCTTTTGAGCACTTGGCCTTTCAGACAGAGGGCATGTCAGATGTGTTCTTCCATGAATGCTTTATTAGTGGCCTCAAGGATGAAATCGGATCCCAGGTTCTCATGGCCCACCCTCAAACTTGGTTGGACGCTACTACACGTGCTAAAGAGGCCCAACAAGTTGTTTTTTCCCAAAACAAAAAACCCTCTTTTGTTCCTCGCCCTTGACCCACTAATCCTAACCCCCCTGTCACTCCCCTCAAGGTCCAAAAATTAACTAGGGTTGAAATGGCTAAATGCCAATTGAAGGGTCTTTGCTATAATTGTGATGAAAGATATTTTTTGGGGCACAAGTGTAAGGAACAAAAACTTTTTATGGCCATTTCCGAAGATGTTCTTGAAGAATATGTGACAGTTCCACTTGTTGAAGAGCCCTCCCTTCCCGATGCTACCCCGGAGCCCACTGACTCACCTGAAGTTGAACCACTCATTTCCTTGCATGTTCTCATTATCTTCTCTACTCCCCAAACTCTCAAGCTCATTGGCTATATTAAGAATAATAAGCTCATCATCCTGGTTGACAGTGGTAGCACCCACAATTTTATTCATCGTTGCATTGCCCAGGAAACCAAATGCTATATTCGTGTTGTCAATAATTTTCAAATCATGATAGCCAGTGGTGGGTCCATGAAATGTGGTGGGCATTGTGAAAATTTATGTCTTCAAATTGGACATTACCACCTCAAATCTCGTATGTTTTCCATTGAAATGGGCGGGTGTGACATTGTGCTAGGTGTTGAATGGTTACGCACTTTAGGTCCCATTTTTATGGATTTTAAGGAATTAACCATGAAATTCCAACAGGAGGGACAAAGGTATCACTTCCAAGGTCTCACGGTTGGTTCTCCTGAGATCATCAGTTCCCATCGCATGGAAAAACTCCTCAAGAAAGGCCACTCTGGTATTATTGCTCAACTCCATTCTATTCATGCAGTTGAGACACCCTCTGTGCATCCTGACCTCCAAGCTATTATCTCCAAACACCAAGATGTTTTTTCCACTCCTTAGGGACTTCCGCCTTCTCATGGTGTTCATGATCATTCCATACCCCTTGTTCCTGGTAGTGTTCCTCCCAATGTTCTCCCTTATCGTCATCCCTTCGTCCAAAATAATGAAATTGAGAAAATCGTGCAGGAATTGCTCCAAGCGAGTGTTATCCGCCCCAGTACCAACCCTTATTATTCTCCTGTGGTCATGGTACTTAAGAAAGAAGTTTCATGGCGCATGTGTCTTGAATTATGTGCCCTCAATAAACTAACCATCAAAGACGAGTTTCCCATTCCTATCATTGTTGATCTCTTGGATGAGTTGAGTGGTGCTCAGTATTTCACCAAACTTGATCTGCATTCTGGCTACCACCAGATCTGTATGCAATACGTTGACATCCCCAAGACTGCTTTTCAAACTTATGAGGGTCACTATGAGTTCTTGGTCATGCCCTTTGGCTTGTGTAATGCCCCCTCCACCTTCCAAAGCCTCATGAATCATGTCTTCCGTCCTTTTATCCGTTATTTTGTCTTAGTTTTCTTTGATGACATTCTCATCTACAGTAAAACCTGGCAATCCCATCTTTCCCATGTGGATAAATTTCTTCATCTACTCTCTCAGCATCATTTTTTCCTCAAACACTCTAAATGTGCCTTTGGCGCCTCATAAGTCGAGTACTTGGGTCATATTGTTGGCAAGGTTGGTGTCCAAGTGGATCCTGAGAAGATTGAATCCATGCAGGATTGGCCTTGCCCCAAGACTATCAAAATCTTGCGTGGTTTTCTGGGTTTAACAGGGTATTATCGCAAGTTTGTTCAGAATTATGGAAAGATTGTGGCGCCTCTCATTGCTCTACTTAGAAATAATTCTTTCACTTGGACTCCTGCAGCTGATCAAGCCTTTCAAGCATTGAGGGAAGCTATGTGCACTACTCCGGTCTTGGCGCTTCCTGATTTCACAAAGACCTTTGTCCTAGAATGTGATGCCTCTGGGAGAGGAATTGGAGCAGTCCTTATGCAAGAGGGAAGACCTTTGGCCTTTACCACCAAACAATTGTCAAACCGCCATTTGGGCCAATCAATCTATGAAAAGGAAATGTTGGCTATTCTGCATACAGTAGATCCCTGGCGCCCTTATCTCTTGGGACAACGCTTCCAAATTAAGACAGATCATCAAAGCCTCGAGCATTTTTTGGAGCAACGACCTTCCTCTCTAGAGCAACAAAAATTGGTAACTAAGCTCTTGAGATATGATTCTGAGATCATTTACAAGAAAGGCAAAGAAAATGTGGTTGTTGATGCTCTTTCTCGAAAATATGAAGATGAAGGGTCCCTTTTCTCCCTATCCTTCATTGTCCCATATTGGCTCCAAGTTGTTCGCCAGGAATGGCTACAATATCCTAAAATTTCGCATTTGATCGAACAGTTGCAAGACAATTCTCCAGTGTCCCCAGGGTACTCTTGGCACAATGATGAGCTTTGCTATAAAGGATATTTGTATTTAAGTAAACAATCACAAATTAAATCCACGGTGCTTTCTAAGCTTCATGCTACTCCCACAATAGGCCACTCAGGGTTTACCAAAACCTATGACAGGGTCAAACGTTCTTTTTTTCTGGGATGGTATGAAAAAGGACGTTCGCACTTTTGTGGAAGAATGTGATGTTTGTCAATGTAACAAGGGAGAAACAATCAAATCCCATGGAACACTCCAACCTCTTCCTATTCCACCCGCTATTTGGAGGGACATCCGATGGATTTCATTGTGGGATTACCTAAATCAGGCAATAAGTCAGTAATCATGGTGGTAGTTGATCATCTTTCCAAGTATGCTCATTTATGTGCTATTCAACATTCATTTACTGCATCCATTGTGGCTCAACTTTTCATGGATCATGTCTTCAAGCTTCATGGCATGCCTCATTCTATTGTTTCTGATCGAGACCCCACTTTCACCAGCAATTTTTGGCAAGAACTGTTCGGGCTACAGGGCACCCAATTGCATCTCAACACTGCCTATCATCCCCAGACTGATGGTCAAACTGAAGTTGTCAACAAGTGTTTGGAGACTTATTTGAGGTGTTTTGCCTATGAAAGGAAAAATCAATGGGCTCAATGGTTACCATTAGATGAATGGTGGTACAACACTTCTTACCATACAACTACTCGCATGACTCATTTTGAAGCATTATATGGACAAAATCCACCTTTCGTTCTCTCCTACATGTCAGGTGTCTCAAAGGTTCAAGCGGTTGACCAAACGCTTATAGTTCAAGAGGCTATTCTTCGTACCCTCAAAGAGAATTTGGTAGTGGCTCAGAATCGCATGAAGCAACAAGCCGATCAAGGCTAAACATTGTCAGAAACTGGCGCCCAAATTTTATGGTCCTTAGATATTTCTCAAGCACGTGGGACAGGTGGCCTATCAGTTAGCTTTGCCTAGTTCTTCCAAGCTCCATCCTGTTTTTCATGTCTCCTAATTAAAGAAGGTGATTGGAACTAAGTGCCAAACTCAAACCATCCTTTCTGATTTGGATGAAAAAGTATCCATCTAGTCGCAGCCACAAGCAGTTTTGGACCATCGTGAGCGTCGTCTTCATCAGCACACCATCAAGGAAGTGTTAGTTCAGTGGAAAGATACAACTCCAGACGATGCCACCTGGAAGCCAGCTAGCATTCTACAACAATTTCCTCATCTCAAGCCTTGAGGACAAGGTTGATCTTAAGGGGGATGGCATGTTAGGGACCTATCCTACCTAACCCCTCAAGTGGGTAGAATAACATATTTCCATGTAATAAAGGTCAATATTAATAAGGCCTATCAATAAGGAGGAATATGTCAATTGTAAGAAGACCTAATAGAAGCTTCTGCTTCTAGAAGGATCTTCCTCTAGATTTTTCTTTGGGATAGATAGATTTAGTATAAATAAGAATAGAGGGTATGAGAAGTTTTGTCTTGGAAAATTATTGTAATAGAGCTATGCTCTGTTGGAGGTTTCCCCCTTGAAGAGGCAAGTGAACATTGTTTCCTATCAGTAAAGGTATAATTTTGGTGTTGTGGTTCCATATAAATTGTTGTTACGGTGTTATCTCTACCATATTTTAGTATTTTGTTGCTATCTCAGTGATATTCTCTGCATTATTTCTCTATTGTGCTAATATAACAGATCTGGTACCTTACACTGGTGTTAACTAGATACATCAATGATCCAATCAGTTTTTTGTACATGGTCAGGTCAATCTCGTCGGAATTGGAAGAAGACACACTTAGTTTCTTCAGATTCATCACCATTGGTGTAGCCATGGGCTTACAGTTCAGTATCTCAAACTTCTTTAATATCCCAACTCTGTACTTCCCCTAACTCAGGTTGATCTCATTAGTTCTCTGTCACACCTCTAGTATCAATAAGTAGTGCATCATACCAAGGTCCTTCATCTCAAACTTAGAGGCCAACGCATACTTGCATTCAACAATAAGGCTCTTAGTACCAGTGAGGAATAAATCATTAACGAATAGGACCAAAATTAGGGATTCACCATTAAAAAATTTGTAGTACATGTTGGGATCAACAACTCTTTTGTTGAAGCCCAAACTCATCAAGTGTCCATCAATCCTCACATACCAAGCTCAAGGTGTCTGATTGAGTCCATACATGGCCTTCTTCAACCTGCACACATGAGACTCCTTCTCATGTATCACAAAACCATCTGGCTGCTCTATGTATAATTCTTCCTCAATCTCTCCATTGAGAAAGGTTTTCTTCACATCCATCTGATGTAGTCTCCAACCCATGGATGTTGCAAGGGAAATAATCGTTCGAATATAAGTGTATCGAGCAACAAGAGAAAAATGTATCCTCATAATATATTCCCTCCACCTAAGAGAATCCTCTAGCAACAAATCTCACTTTGTACTTCTCGATGCTTCCGTTAGCTGTGTGTTTGATCTTATGGATCCACTTGGAAGTCACTACAGACTTCCCCTCAGGTCTCAGAACAATATCCCACACATCATTCTCCAAGATGGATTGATACTCCTCCATCATGGCATCTCTCCATATTGGCTGACTAGATGCCTCCTCAAAGGTATCATCTCTGCTCACCTCAATTTGTCTCTGACCAGGGATGTAGATCCAGTATGCCTTTGAAGACTCACTGTAGCCCACAAATGTACCCTTTCTACTTGAAGGGTCTAGCTTGGTCCTTTTCTCCTTGGGTAAATGAATGTATATTGGACACCCAAATATCCTGAAGCGTCCAACCTCATGCTTCACTCCAGTGAAGGCCTCCTTGTGAGTCAAGTTCCTCAAAGTATTATGAAGACTTATGTTCTGAACATACATTGTAGTCATGGATGCCTCTTCCCTCAGAAACATAGGTAAATTTTGATCATGAATCATTGCCTTGACTACCTCAACAAATAGATCTGTTCTTTCTCTCTGCAACACCATTTTGTTGAGGGTTGTAAAGAATAGTGTACTCCCTCTTGATCCCTACCTCAATGCAAAAATCACTAAAATCCTGGGAGGTGTATTCTCCTCCATTATCTGATCTCAACACTTTGATCTTCTTTCTGGTTAGGTTTTTGACATGTGCTCTATACTCCTAAAATATGGAAAGGACTCCATCCTTGGTCTTAAAGAAGTAAATTCAAGTCTTTCGAGAGTGGTCACCAATAAAGATCACATAGTATAGGTATCCACTCAAGGAAGCGATTGTCATGGGTCCACATAAATCTGTATGAACCAACTATAAGATTCCCTTGGATCTGTTGTCACTGCTCGGAAAGGACCCCTTGGCATTCTTTCCAAGAGCACAACCTCTGCAAATGTTGTCGTGTTCAACATGGATCTTTGGAAGGCCTTGTTGGTTGTGGAGCCTGATTATCTTCCTGATTCAGAGGTCCTTGCTTTCAACCGTGTTTATACCCCATGAAGTATTTACACCCCAAAAGTATGTACACTCTTCCACGTTGGGGAGTGCAAAGGGGGGGTACCCCCTCTGCGGGGTCCGGGGGGGCTATCCCCCCGGCTGGGGGGTCTGGGGGCAAGCGGGCCCCCAGCAGGGGTTCGAGGGCAGCATCCCCCGATGGGGTTTGGGGACGAATCCCCCAAAACAAAAATTGCCTTATAAAAGTATATTGTAATTTCATTGTAAATCTGGACCGTTCATTATAAGGTCGCAGATCTAACGGTAGAGATTATGTTAGGGTTTTTTGCCCTAGAAGTCAACCCTCTTTTTTATGAGGGAAATGTATTGTGGCTATGGTTGATGGTGAATATTGTATTCTGAGAGAGGATACTGTGAGAGAAAGAAGAGGAAGTTACAGTGGGTTTTGTTGTAGGTTATATCCCTTCATTTGCTGGATAATATTAAAGGAAGGACTTGGCAATTTCTCTGGTGGACGTAGCCCACACTGGGTGAACCACGTAAATCTGTGTCTCTCTTGTATTGTGTGTCTTCTGTGTTTTGATTCTGCATTTGTTTTATTTTATTCCTCCGCGGTCCTGTTTTTCTAACAACTGGTATCAGAGTGTAAGGTAACTCGCAGGAAAAGAGGGTTCCTGGTTCGAGTGGGAGCANGAGTGAGGAGACTGTGAGAGAAAGAAGAGGAAGTTACAATGGGTTTTGTTGTAGGTTGTATCCCTTCATTTTGCTGGATAATAATAAAGAAAGGACCTGGCAATTTCTCTGGTGGACGTAGCCCACACTGGGTGAACCACGCAAATATGTGTCTCTCTTGTATTGTGTATCTTCTGTGTTTTGTTTCTGCATTTGTTTTATTTTATTTCTCCGCGGTCTTGTTTTTCTAACAACTGGTATCAGAGTGTAAGGTAACTCGCAGGAAAAGAGGGTTCCTGGTTCGAGTGGGAGCAATGTCGAAAGATGGAAAGTTTAGGGTCGAGAAATTTAACGGCCAAAACTACCAGTTATGGAAGATGCAGATGGAAGATTATTTATATCAGAAGGATCTATTACTAC
>JASDQU011402636.1:21220-37542 GCA_032191745.1 Picea mariana | reverse complement strand
AGCATGTTGAATGTGCAGTAGATGACGTGGAACTCTCTGGCTGATGGTGATTGGGCAGGTTTGCTGACAGGGTAGACATGTGGCAGGCAATTGGACCAGTCAATGGTTGACAAGTGGCATTTGTTCATCGAATGGGAAAGTGCCACGTGGCACCCAGTCATCAGTCAATGTGGTATGTTTCAAAAAAAGTTTTGGGGTCCCTGGGTTTTGAACCCATGACCAACCACTAAGCCTAAGCGCCTTCACAATAGTCCTATAACCAATGCGCCCAAATTATTTCTTATGTTATAAAAACCTAAAATATTAATTATATTGTATGGTATTATGCGCATAAAGGAGGAGAGGGGCCAACGCTTAGCCCTTTGGGCTAAGCACTTGGCCATATGGAGTTCATATAACCTTGCCAAAGGAGCGCGCGCCCAAGACTAAGGGGCTAAGCCCGAATTTAACCAATTTATGGTTATAAAGTGGGTTTTTCCAACCACTTTTGGGTTTAATTAATGTTTAACTCATTTTTAATGTAATTAACTCATTTTTGGGAGTTATTGGGCATTTTTAGAGCCTAAATTCGTGGAGGAAGTTGGAGATGGATAACCAACTTCCCAACTATTTAACCAAGGCCATTTTGAGGCAAGGGGACAACTTTTGAGAGCAATTTCAGAGCAGAGATGCTGAGGCAAGTCAAGTCAAAGCCAGTTTGAGGCAGAGAGACCGTTGAGGAGGAGATGTTGTCGGACGATTTCTGAGAGCTCGGGACATCAGTTTCAGGTGATGTTTTTTGTGCATGGTTCCATAGATCTAGGAAAACAAGACCATATCAGTCTTGAGACCATTCGGCATTGTAAAGATGTACTATTAATCTTTCAAACAGAAATAAAGAAGCCTCCCCCACAAGAGAAAAGGCCCGGAGACGTAGGCAAAGTTGTGCCGAAATCCGTTATCAACTTGTGCATTATGGTTTGATGTTTTTCATTTCATTTCAGATCTTCAATTATGTTTATGTCTGTATAATGCATTTTCTTTTCTCTCTCTTTCGTTAAGTTTCTCAATGGTTAATTAATGCATGCAAATAAAACTCAACCATAAGTCATTTCGAAAAATCCTGACGGATCAACGTCTGCCCCTATGCTCAACCCTTTTGATTGTGGAAAATATTTCTTGTTATACTTATATGTAGACGAATCCACCATCGGTGTTGTCTTGGTTCATGAGGATGATGCGCACCAGGAATACATTATCTACTACCTCAATCGAGGTTTTGGTACCTGTCCAAGTTGTCCAAATTGGCTTTGGCAATTGTCCAAGTTGTCCAAAGGTTTTGTCATTATTTTCTACTTCGTAAGACCACCGTTGTAGTCGTCGTTAATCCTTTTCAGTACATGTTGACATGATGGGTCATCAACTAGAATATTAGTTTATGGGTATTTATTCTTCAATAATTTGATTTGGACTTTGTTCTGACGAAGTCTAAGAAATATTTGATCTTTGCAGAGTTAATTTCAGAACTTCTAATTGAGAGTGGCAAAGATTTTCCTGAAGAGTCGTTGATCAATGAGGATCTATTCCTTATTGCGTCTGCCGACCCTTGGTATGGAGATATACTTGTGTATCTTCAAACTCTGAAGTGTCCTCCCTCTACTTCTCGTGATGAGCGTCGACAGATACGCCATCAAGCATGAAATTATCTTATAATTGATGACACTGTGTATCATAGAGGAGTTGATTCCATTATTCATCATTTTCTGACTCATGAGGAAGCAGAGCTTGTTCCAAATGATTACCACACTGAAGCATGTTGAGGTCACTTGTCTGGGTTGGGTACAGCCCGAAAAATCCTTCGTGGTTGATACTTCTGGACCTCATTTATCAAAGATTGTATAGAGGAAGATAAGAAGTGTCACCCATGTCATATCTTCTCTCGAAAGATGTGAGCACACCCTACTCCTATGTTTCATGTCATTGTTGTTGGTCCCTTCACTAAGTGGGGAATTGATTTCACTACATGCCACCCAGATTTTTCTAGGGAGCATATTTATATCATTGTGGAATTAAACTACTTCACCAAGTGGTTCGAATCCATGCCAACATTTAGCAATGATGTGGAAACAACGACACTCTTCGTTGTCAATCAAATTGTCACCAAGTTTGGTATACTGAAAAAGATTGTCACAGACCATGGCAGTCACTTTCAAAAGAATATGATGACTGAGTGAATGTCAAAGATAGGGTTCAAACAAGAACAATTGTCACCCTATTATCCATAGTCAAATTGATTATCCATTGGAGGTTGTCAATAAGTCTCTTAAGACTATTCTCCAACAGAAAATCAATTCAGCTAAGTCAAATTGGCATTTGATGTTGTATTCAGCACTTTGGGAATATTGAACTTCCATCAAGACTGCTACATGATTCTCTTGTTTCCAACTTGTTTATGGGATGGAAGCAGTATTTACTATAGAGTGTCATATTCCTTCTCTCAGGTATTTGAAATACTACCCAACACAACTATGCTTGAAGAGTGTCTTCTCTATCTCGAGCAGCTCGATGAACAATGTCGGGATGCATCCTTGGCCAACAAGGCTCATAAACATCAGGTCAAGTGTTACTATGATCGCTTGTTTCGCCCTAGAGTTTTATCTAAAGGTGATCTTGTCTTGTTCTATGATCAAGATAAAGATCCCTTGGGGGAAGGCAAGTTTAAACCCATGTGTTTCAGACCATTTATTAAAAAGAAAGTTTTTGAAAAAGTCATTTACGAATTGGTTGAATTTGAAGGCAATGTATTTCCTGGGCCCAAAATGGGCTTTATCTAAAGAATTATTATGCTTAGGTTGGTCACCTGAGTGTGGATTTTTGTAAATAGTGTGTGTATATATATATTAAATGTCTTTTTGTCTTATGGAAGTGTAGTTTATTGTGTTTCTACATTGTGGCAGATGTCAAGTGAATCCAAGGTTTATGTTGTGTTTGCGGACAGTGCCAACCGACACAATCAAAGGATTTCCTCCATAGCTTGGGTAATCTTCACGCCCACTGGTCAATTAGTATCTTCTGGATGTGATTTTCTAGGAGAAGAAACCAAAAATATTGCCGAGTATATTGTTGTAATAGAATTACTACATGATACATTGTCACATGGTATTTCTCACCTCTGGTTTCATTTAGATTCTCAATTGGTAGTGTCACAGTTAAATGGGAGTGTATCACGTCCACGATCCCACCCTTCACCTAATATTCCTTAGGGTAAGTATCTTGGAACATTATTTTGATTATATTACATATATTCATGTTCCTAGGTGATCTAATCAATTAACTGATACATCGGCAAATCATGTTTTAGATTGGCATCTTTCACATACATAAATATAGATACATACACATACACATACACACACATGTAAATATATTTGTACAAAATATATTTAATCCATANTATATATATATATATATATATATAACGTGTCCAAAAAATGATGTCATAGTACAAAATGCAGGCCATAGGCCTTGAAAGTGTCAAGTATACATCATCGAGATTAATCCATCAATAGATAAGAGAGATACAAAAATGGGTGCTCCGGAATGCATGATGTCCAATACTAATCTAAGATCTAGGCCTATTGGCCCTACTATAATGCACTACAGCATTGGCCATACACCAAAATAACTGGACCCATGCCCTAGGTACTCCTACTACATGGGACTGCATAGATGGTGGAAGATCCTCAATATCTATCATAGGAATGCTATGGGTTAGGGCTATCAAGTTCCTCTATACACACCTCAGTACTCTCTCATCCTTTGCTGATGATGGCCTTTCTACTATTGTGGTTCCTCCTGGTTGGGTCTTCTCTCGAGGATGGCTCCCACATCTGTACATAACAGGTTTTTGAGTTAGTACCGTGACATTAACAAAAACATGTTTTCTTTCTCGTAAATAAAAATAAAAAATAAAAAATATAAGAGTACGTACCTATCTCACCATGTGCCGCACCAGGGGGCATGGACATGTCGGGGTCTCTTAAGAAGCTAATCCTTGCATATGGATAATCCTTGATGGTTGGAATTTGTCATCTCCACCAGTTGAAGAAATCATCATCATATGACTCTCATAAACCCCATTCACTTTGGAGAGGCATCAAAGAAGCCCATCTACACAGTGCTGGAAAGGTGGCTACATGACCTCACATGATCTCCTTCAGGTTTATGCCTGACACTCTTTCAAAGAAGAATGCACATAGCACTGTCCCAAATCCGAAGTTCTTCTTCTTCCTTAGTTTACACTTTGTCAGCTATATTTTCTTATAGTTGAGCATCGTAGTGCTTCAATCGAATATCACTAGCTACAGACACTGCACTGAAAAATGTATCTAAGCACAAGAAGCTTGATGTAGAGCAATGGATCCAATAAATTTCAAAATCAAGTAAAGCACCACTCTCAAGCCAAGATTCTCAATCTTTTGTATAGGGACTTGAGAACCTACTTTTTCCATGTCGTATTCACAATACATATCGACAAATTGGGCTATGTGATATGGCCCTAGTGGGAAGTTGTCAAGTTCACTGGCTCACCCCTCTTAGAGAGACCGGTCAAAAACTAGATATCTTCGGTGGTGAGTGTCAAATATTGGCCTTCTAGAATAAAGGACTCTACATCGGGGTTCCAATACTCAATCAAGTGGTTCAGTAGTCTCAGTTGGGATCTCATAAAAGGACAACATAAGAATTTCCACATTCCACATTGTTTTAATATAACCATAGTTGTTGGGTCCTCTTCGACCATTTGGTCCACTTCCTCATTTTCTCTCTCTCTCCAACACACATACATCTTGGATCATGCAATTTTTTGGGAGTTAGTGCCTTTTTTTTATCATTTTGGTGAGTATGTACATGCCTTTTTTTGAAGACAATCACGGATCTATGCATGCTAAGTTAACTCAGCTAGCGTACATCCATGCGTTGAGCATGAACAATGTGCGTACACGCACAGTCGTGGAGACATTTATGGCGCATGGCCCCCAAATTCCTCTAATAATAATGAAAAATGAATGGATTTGCAAGAGAAGGAGAGGGGTACTTACTTGGTTCAAGAACGAGTCATTTTCGTCCACCGTTTCTCTCTAAATATGCAATTGAAGAAAGAGCAGTTTTTCTATTTTTGGGCTTTTTCAAACAACAATGGTGAAAATGACCCCTTTCACCTCTATTTATAGATTTGTTGACCCTTTGTTGACCTAGTTTTGCCCTTTTTTCTTCCTCATTTCTTGCTCGGTGGATGTTTTGGTCCGTCTTGGAGATATTTTGGTTGTTTACATGTTTTATGTGCTTTGGATTCGATATTTTTAATGCATGGGTACTACTTATATCATCCTATGATGAAGTTATGTTTTGGCCATTTGCATATAGGGTAGGATTATACCACCTTACATTTTCATTCTATTGACAATTTCCTCTTTTCCATAGTGTTGATCCCACCGAAGTGCGACACGTAACCTTCCATGTTGTTTTAGAAGTGTCATAATTAGGTGGTAGAGCCTTCCTCTCTATGGATTCCCTAGATAGATCCTTATATTTCATTCGAGCATCCATGTTGTGAGTCTTATGTAGTCTTGGGAGTCCTTTTTAGTCCCACCATGACTTTGTGCTGAAGCCTAATCCTTCTTCTTCATCTTTTTCTGGTCTATACCCATGGATCTCCCCAAGAGCATGGTTTGTATTATTTCAAGCTCACTTAAACTATGAAAGTGACATCTAGTGAGAGACTATTTATCATTTTTAGCCTCATTTAAATTACATAAGAAAAGGATCACCCATGGAGTCTTCTTTAATCTCTTTTCAGACTCTCTAAAAATGAAAATATTTTTGAGTGATCTTGTTGCCCTTCACACTCGTCAAAGTAAAATTTGAAGGCACATATGTCCGACAATAGTTTACCCCTTTTTCGGTCTGGATGGATAATTTTACAAAAAAGGTATGCCATAGGAGCTACGGTATGCTAGGAGAGTATTCTCAGGTGTAAGTTTAACCCTTTTTCGGGCACAAGCGACTAAATTTGTGAAAAAGGGCCATTCTCCTTGGTTTTGGTTTATCACTTTTTCAGGCCTTGGAGATTATTTACAAAAAAGAAAACTCCTTGGAGTCTTCTTTAATCCCTTTTCAAACTCCCTAAACAGGAAAAGATCATCGAGTGATCTTTTTTCTTTCACACTCGTTAATTGGTCCAGAAAGAACATATATTTTTCATAAGTTTAACCCTTTTTCTTGCCAATAGATTACTCAGAAAAAAGGTACGCCATGGGAGACATGTATCGTATGGAGAGTTCTCGTAAGTTATGTTTTATAATTTTTGGGGCTCAGGGAACTAAATTTAAAAAAGGACGAGGGAGTCCATAGTTAATCTCTTTTCATAATCATTAAAATTGAAAAGATAGCCAAGTGATCTTGTCTCTGTCACACTCGTTAAAATGGTTTTGAAGAGACGTCCTTTTGGTATAAATTTAACCCTTTTTCAAACCGAATGGACTATATGTGAAAAAGGAATACTCTGGCCCCAATGACCATAAGATTTCTCCTTGGTATGATTTTATTATTTTTCGGGCCTTGGAGACTAAACTTACAAAAAATACCACTTTGGAGTCTTCTTTTACTATTTTTTAAGACTCTCTAAATGTGAAAAACCACCGAGATTACCTTATCTAGGCTCACAAAAAATTACATTGAAAGAGGCTGGTTGTGCCAATCTGTAATTGCATTTCATGTCTCATTCTTGCATCTTTGGCCTAATGCCGACTCCATGTTGGTGTTGCTAAAATTTTAGAGAATTCCTTAGGTGCAGGCCTTGCGACATTTTTGCCTTTGTGTTCTGACACCCTGACCCATGGAGTAATTTTCTTGAGTGTCCATATCCTACACATATATCCTTGCACTGAGCATCAATGTGTTCCATGCGTTTGGAACTAGTTTTCTTGCCTGTGACACTTGTTCCTACTTTGTAACATAGTGTCCTTTTATTCCTTTTCAAGCTCATTAAATATCTGAAAAGACAAAAAAATCAAATATTCCAAAAAGAGGGGACGGGAAAACATTCTCTTTTACTGGAAACAATCTAGTCACCCTTGGATAGAGCACATCCTTCAGTTTGTTCTGCAAAGCACTGGGATTTAGTATGGCCTTAGGAAGTTGTTCTCGTTAAATAGAGTTGTGTCCTCCTATGTTTGGTTACTCTTCCAAACACATGGACAATTTGTGGTGCCTCCTGTGCCACAGACTTATGTCAATAACATGTTTACTGAGTATTTTCATATGTCGTGCTCTTGTCCAAGGGAAAGTATTACAACCTAATTCATCCATTATGCGATAAGTCTCTTGACCTTCATGAGTCAACCATCCTAAAATATTGTCAAGTTCACATTCAGAATAGATGAAGTTCCATGCATGATGATCAATATCCTCCAATATTTCCATGAAGGCTTGTCAAAGACCTCAGGGTAGTGAGTCTTACACACCTATTATACTCCTATATGATTTTTGAATATATTGAAGATATTTCTCAAGTTACAAAGTTATCATCTCCATCTATAGGCATTTATGCCTCCGACATTGTATTTGTATATCTTCTGATTATTTTGAGATGTAGATCCGTTGTTCATTTGGATTATTTTCGACACGAAATGAGTGTGGAGATATAATAAAGAAATGTACATAGATATCTCAGATATCCAATAATATAAGAGAAATGTATCAGAGATGCAACCATAAACACAAAGATACAGTAATACACAATTTTCTATTAATGAGAGAAAATGTACAAAGATTATAAAAATACAGAGTGAAAGACTCGCTAGAATGGTGGTGTTGGCCCTCGACCAAGTTTTGGGGAAAATTTTGTTAGTTTTGGACCACTTGTGGACTTCGACACATTGGTCGAAGAAGGAGCACCCAGGTAGAGTTGAGATCGTGGATATCACCTTTTTTGAGGGTATGTGGACCCACTAAGGTATCCTCTAGGGTTTTGTAACGTGTTTATGGGATGCTGGGCCATGGGTTTTTCCCATGTTTAGGCCTTATTGTAAGATTTTGTAAAGTATAAATAAAGAGGAATGTATTGTACAAGACGTAGTTCTGTGTGAGTAGTTCTATGTGTGTCGAGGCTTTGTGCTCGAATGTGATTTTGTAGACTATTCTTAGTGCATATGATGCTCAGTGCGGAGCAGGTGCTAAGTGTTGTGATAAGAGATTGTGGCTCTGTGCATTTGACCTATTTTTGGAAAGTGAAGAAGGAGGATCTAGTTCTTAGTGCACAGATCTCCTGTCTTGTGCGAAGTTCGAATCTGTGGCTTAGTGCACATGAGTGACTGGATGTAAGATTTTGGCAAATAATAAAGAGGTGAAGCGGTTTATGGATGTAGCCCCACCCTGGGGTGAACCACGTATATCTGGTGTCTCATGGTTTGCTTTGTGCAGTGTTATTCTTGTTATGCATTTGCTTAGTGCTTTGATTATGATGTGTAATGAATATATAGTTTGATTGTTTAAGTACTTTACTTAGGTTAAAGGGTAAATGAATGCTAGATTTAACTCACAGTGCTAAGTGCTCAGGGTACGTAATCACTTGTTATTATTGTGCTTATCTATCTTTGATTCTTCTCTGCGATGTTAATGAGGTTAATAACTAATGCATTCTCACTTTCTAAGTGTTAACAAAATATTCTGCGAAGTTCTGTTATCACAGATCTGTGTCCCAACTTGGTTACAAACACCTGCATCCTGTAACCCCCCTTCTTCTACCTCGGGTGAGAGTTCGCCTTCTTCGCAGGTGTTGCCGAAAGGGATGGTAGTTGGGGGTTTGTTGGTGCATTGTTAAGCGTTGAACCCTAGGTCTACCCCTATGGCAACAAATGGTACCCCACAGGAGGTGTGTGACTAGAGGGAGGAGTTTTCCAAAAACATAGTAGTAAGTATAAAATCCCTCGCCTTAGCATGTAAATAGTTGAGTGACAGAAGCGTCCAAACGTATGAACACTTTGCCGAGGATCTAGAGTTAAAGAATCTAGAGGCTCAGTTATAGGAGGCACAAAAACAAACATTTTCATTACAGGCATAGATGAAGCTGCTCACAGAAGTAGAAAGAATGAAGAGATCCCAGGAGCAACGCACAGTACAAAAACAGATCACTGCCCTCCAGGGTAAGGTGATGGAAGTAACACAAAAGTTACAACCTATGTGGGACGAAGCTTGCAAGGTGTTCGAGGAGATCAATAGCCAGGGTTCACATTTAGATCAAGTAGTTGCAGCAGTAGAACAACACCTGGAAGGGCCTATTACAAAGAAGACAGTACATGAGCTCACTGACCAGGAGGCTCAAGTGAGGCAGCTCGAGTTAAGCTCGAGGATTTTGAAGCAACATTGACCAGACTTGAGTGACTTGGGATGAGTCACAGGTGAGTGTTGGGGGCTTGTTGGCCCTTGACCAAGTTTTGGGGAAACTTTGGTTAGTTTTGGAGGTTTTGGCTCACTTGTAGACTTCGACACGTTGGTCAAAGAAGGAGCGCCTAGGCGAAGTTGAGATCACAGATCTCACCTATTTGAGGGTATGTGGACCCAGTAAGGGGTCCTCTAGGGTTTTGTAATGGGTTTATGGGATGTCCGCCCATGGGTTTTTCCCATGTTTAGGCCTTATTGTAAGATTTTGTAAAGTATAAATAAAGATAAATGTATTGTAGAAGGCGTAGTTCTGTGTGAGTAGTTCTATGTGTGTCAAGGGTTTGTGCTTGACTGTGATTTTGTAGATTGTGCTTAGTGCATATGATTCTCAGTGCAGAGCATTTGATAAGTGATGTGATAAGAGATTGTGGATTTATGCATTTGACCTATTTTTGGAAGGCGAAGAAGGAGGATCTAGTGCTTAGTGCGCAGATCTCTTGTCTTGTGCGAAGTTCAACTTTGTGGCTTAGTGCACAGGAGTGACTGGATGTAAGATTTTGGTGAATAATAAAGAGGTAAAGCGGTTTGTGGACGTAGCCCCACCCTGGGGTGAAGCACACATATCTGGTGTCTCATGGTTTGCTTTATGTAGTGTTATTCTTTTTATGCATTTGCTTAGTGCTTTGATTATGATGTGTAATGAATATATAGTTTGATTGTTTAAGTACTTTACTTAGGTTAAAGGGTAAATGAATGCTAGACTTAACTTACAGTGCTAAGTACTAAGTGCTTAGGGTACATAATCACTTGTTATTACTACGCTTATCTATCTTTGATTATGCTCTGCGATGTTAATGAGGTTAATAAATAATGCATGCTCACTTCCTAAGGGTTAACAAAATATTCTGCGAAGTGCTCTTATCACAGATCTGTGTCCCAATTTGGTTACAGACACCTACGTCCTGTAACCCCCCCTGCTTCTGCCTCGGGTGAGACTTCGCCTTCTTCATAGGTGTTGCCGAAAGGGCCGGTAGTCGGGGTTTTGTTGGTGCGCTGTTAAGAATTCAACCCTGGGGTCTGCCCCTGTTCCAACAAATGGTACCCCGCAGGAGGTGTGTGACTAGAGGAAGGAGTCCGCCAGAAACATAGTAGCAAGTATAAAAGCCCTTGCCTTGGCATGTAAACAATTGAGTGACAGAAGCACCTATATGTATGAATGCCTCGTCGAGGATCCATAGTTAAAGAAGCTAGAGGCTCAGTTACAGGAGGTGCAACAACAAGCATTTTCATTGCAGGCGTAGACAAAGCTGCTCACAGCAGTAGAAAGGATGAAGAGATCCCAGGAGCAACACATAGTACAACAACAGATCACTGTCCTCCAGGGTAAGGTGATGGAAGTAACAAAAAAGTTACAACCTGTGTAGGACGAAGCTTGCAAGGTGTTCAAGGAGATCGATATCCAGGGTTCACATTTAGATCAAGTAATTGCAACAGTAGAACAACGCCTGGAAGGGCCTGTTACAAAGAAGACATTCCAGGATCTCACTGATTAGGAGGCTTAGGTGAGGCAACTCTAGGATTTTGAAGCAACATTGACCAGAAACGAGTGACTCGGTATGAGTCACGGGTGAGTGTTGGGGGCCTGTTGGCCCTCGACCAAGTTTTGGGGAAAATTTGGTCAATTTTGGAGGTTTTGGCCCACTTGTGGACTTCGACACGTTGGTCGAAGAAGGAGCACCCAGGCGGAGCTGAGATTGCGGATCTCACCTATTTTGAGGGTATGTGGACCTAGTAAGGGGTCCTCTAGGGTTTTGTAATAGGTTTATGGGATGTCAGCCCATGGGTTTTTCCCATGTTTAGGCCATATTGTAAGATTTTGTAAAGTATAAATAAAGAGGAATGTATTGTAGAAGACGTAGTTCTATGTGTGTCGAGGATTTGTGATCGATTGTGATTTTGTAGACTGTTCTTAGTGCATATGAGTAACAAAAAAGTTACAACCTGTGTAGGACGAAGCTTGCAAGGTGTTCAAGGAGATCGATATCCAGGGTTCACATTTAGATCAAGTAATTGCAACAGTAGAACAACGCCTGGAAGGGCCTGTTACAAAGAAGACATTCCAGGATCTCACTGATTAGGAGGCTTAGGTGAGGCAACTCTAGGATTTTGAAGCAACATTGACCAGAAACGAGTGACTCGGTATGAGTCACGGGTGAGTGTTGGGGGCCTGTTGGCCCTCGACCAAGTTTTGGGGAAAATTTGGTCAATTTTGGAGGTTTTGGCCCACTTGTGGACTTCGACACGTTGGTCGAAGAAGGAGCACCCAGGCGGAGCTGAGATTGCGGATCTCACCTATTTTGAGGGTATGTGGACCTAGTAAGGGGTCCTCTAGGGTTTTGTAATAGGTTTATGGGATGTCAGCCCATGGGTTTTTCCCATGTTTAGGCCATATTGTAAGATTTTGTAAAGTATAAATAAAGAGGAATGTATTGTAGAAGACGTAGTTCTATGTGTGTCGAGGATTTGTGATCGATTGTGATTTTGTAGACTGTTCTTAGTGCATATGATGCTCAATGCGGAGAAGGTGTTAAGTGTTGTGATAAGAGATTGTGGCTCCGTGCATTTGACCTATTTTTTGAAGGTGAAGGAGGAGGATCTAGTACTTAGTGTGCAGATCTTCTATCTTGTGTGAAGTTCGACTTTGTGGCTTAGTGCACATGAGTGAATGGATGTAAGATTTTGGTGAATAATAAAGAGGTGAAGTGGTTTGTGGACGTATCCCCACCCTGGGGTGAACCACGTATATCTGGTGTCTCATGGTTTTCTTTGTGCAGTGTTATTCTTGTTATGAATTTTCTTAGTGCTTTGATTATGATGTGTAATGAATATATAGTTTGATTGTTTAAGTACTTTACTTAGGTTAAAGGATAAATGAATGCTAGAATTAACTCATAGTGATAAGTGCTCAGGGTACATAATCAATTGTTATTACTGCACTTATCTATCTTTAATTATGCTCTGCGATGTTAATGAGGTTAATAACTAATGCATGCTCACTTCCTAAGCGTTAACATAATATTCTGCGAAGTTCTCTAATCACAGATCTGTGTCCCAGGTTGGTTACAGACACCTGTGTCTTGTAACCCCTCCTGCTTCTACCTCGGGTGAGACTTTTCCTTCATCACAGGTGTTTTTGAAAGGGTCGGTAGTCGAGGTTTTGTTGGTGCATTGTTAAGCATTGAACAGGTCTGCCCCCGTGCCAACATGTGGCAGCTTATCTTTGAGAAGAGATGTCACAGATACTTGCATTGGAAAGAAGATGATTTTACAATGAGGCTCCAAATGAATTTTTTATCATAAATAAAATCTAAAACCCTAAGCCCAGAATATGAAAAGCCAATAGTTTTGTGGACCCCGTTTTGGGTAGTTTGGTGTATCAACTTCTCGGGGGCGTAACTTTGGCATACGATCTCCGTTTGGGGCACATGATAGCTCGTTGGAAAGGTATCATCGAGGAGTTTCATTTAGTGGGATCAAATAAATAATTATTCTATAATTGAGAATATATATCCAAAAAAACCTTCATTTAGGCCCTAAAAAATGGCCCTGGAAGTTAAAAACTGCTAAAAATAGTAAATTACCAAAATTGCCAGAAAATGGTTTTGAGCTAGTTGGAAAAGGTGGGTGGCCACCGATATCCAACTGGATTAGTTGTGTGTTATTCATGGCTACAATTTATATTGGCATACACATTAGTCATGTAGCCATGATTACTATATATGACATGGATCTATAGTGTACTTGATTGGCAACCATGCTTAGTTTGTCCCAAGCATGGGTATGCCTGCCTCAGTGATTATTATTATTATTTTGAAGATTAAACACTCATGAATACTCATCTGGTCTCCCTCGATTCGGTGCCTTCCCACTTTATTAAATATGTTGTAATGTATTTTGGCCATCAATTTCTCTTCTTACCTCACACATTAAGGGGCATCTTTTATAGCTCAAAATGTCACTACTATGCATTTCTAACATTGGCCTACTCATTTACGCAATTACCAACCAATTTTGTTGCAGTTCCTCTTAAAAAACACATTTTTTTTTATGGTGTACGCGTCCTGCTACATATGCAGGGTGCGTACATACGCTAGTTGCATGCATGCCAACCCGTGTATACTCTAAAAAGTTGCAAAAAATAAAAAAAATTGCGTGCTTTCGGGCGGAGTTTACGTGCTATGTTAGATTGCACAACCATTTTACCTCCTATATCCCTTATAGGAATGGTTTATCCCTTATGGAAACAAATTAACTATCTTATCTTCATATAAAGGGCCCTAGGGAGGTCATTTGGATAGATGAAAGAAGAGGCAAGTGAACTCTGCCAAATTTTCTCCCTTGCATTCCAAACCTCTTGCATCCCGTTCTGAGTTTTCATTGTCAACATTCCCAACCATTCATCCTCCTTATACAATCCATCCCTTTTCCCTATATTTACATGTTGGTTTTGAGGATTTCACATTGGGAATGGTGCACTTGGTTTCAAAATAGAGGAACCCAGGCGAGGTTCGCAGAGCGACGTCGACAAGATTCAGGTTGTAAATTTCCATCTTGTTATCAATAAAAGAGAAACTTCTTTTCCTAGATATATATGCATTTATGTTATACTTATAAATGGTTTTCATGAATATCTAGACCTTTAGATGATCTTGGTAGCTATGCATATGCTTTTATATTGTGTTATTTAAAGTTATTTCGGGTTAGCATTGGGAGGAGTCCTGCAATCTAGGAACAAACAATGACAGGAAGGGATCTATTGCAGACAAAAGGACTTAAGGTACATACTTTGATCCTCTCTCCCTTCCCTTAATTATCATTAGGTATTGTTGGATTTGGGTAGAATATAATCATTTTTGTCTTTTAAGGTGTCATGGCTCTTCCTAGTCACTAGACCTGGATTAGGGGGATTTTTCCCCATAGAACTTAATTAAAATATACATCTTATGTCTACTTATTCTCTTCTTAACTTACTCTCAATTTGTTGTGTACATAGAATATATCCATAAAGAAAAAAGAATACATTATTTTTCTTCTACATTTAACATATAGACGTTTACAAAAACAATATGCAATATAAAGACATACAATGAATAACTTACCAAGGGATGATATTCATGCTCACCTTCAAGGTTTCCATACTCTCTACAATGTATTTTAGCTCTTTTTATTAAAAGTAGCTGTCTACTATAGCCGTTGTATATTTTACAAGGGCAATAACATTTTCGATCACCCAAAACCTCCAATGCAAAGTTCACGTCTCCTTGTCCTCCTGGAGGAATGTTTTGTGACATTTTTCCTTACCAAACTTTCAATGATGATTATCTTCAAAAATCAACCTCAGTAGTTTGACAATTTGTAATGCAATTAACAAAATAATTTTTTTTGTATTCTGACCAAAAAGTATCCCCTATAACCTCTGAAAATCATTGCTAGTATACCAACAATGTTGAATGCCACTAATATTTTGAATTTTTTTAATTATATATCACTTTTTCATCGGAATTCTGATGACTACTGACCATAGAGACATTGTTTAACGGGAAAAAATATTGACATCGTCAAACGTTGACACATATATCATTGACCTGGTCAACCATAAGATATTCAACAATAAAGTCCCTTTTTTTTTTTCAGATAGTCGACGAATGTCGGGGATTTAAAAAAAAATTACAAAAAATGCAAGTAAAATACGACAGTACGACCGATTTTATCGGTACTTTCAGAGTACGACGTCGATTTTTCTGCCCATATGTAGTAGTGAAAATCCCCTTTACTTGATTATAAATAAAAATATTTTTAAGGTAGGCCAACACCTTACAATGATCCTTTTATGGAAGGAATCAACTCCTAAAGTAAGCCATAGAACCAGGTTCACATGTACAAGTGCTAGACACCAGACTAAAATAGTCCAACAAGCTCCAACATAAAATAGGGTCCCATGTACAAGTTCTAACCACCATGTTGAAGTAGCAACTACAATATTTAAGTAATCCAAAAAGTTCATCCATAAACCCATGTCCCAGGTCCAAGAGATCATGCTTACTCCCTGCTGGATATACTCAAGATCGATACTTTCCTAATAATGGTGCTCCAAATTCCTAGCATGAACATGTGGATCCAAATATATATATCCAACCATATCAAAAAAATTGTCCACATAAGTGCAACAGGTAGAATGTGGATCTAGAAAGTACACTAATACTGGAAAATAGGCAAGTTGAAAACTAGCAGTCTTAATTGGATTTTGACTTCCCTCAATGATGTTCTCTACATAAGGTAGAGTAGAGTCATTGAATAAAAGGTGAAACTAATTATCATCCTAGAAATGAAAACTATCTATGTACCATTCATCGCAAGCATCCTCTAAATCATACCAAGAATATCTTTCTTAGTTATACTCTTTGTTGATGAAAGGATATGTGGTACCAATAATATGGGTCTCCTCAAATTTATCAAGTATATTTGTCATATCTTGGTATCCCTTATACAAATTTTGGAGACATTTTTTCTCCAACATTTGTTCCTCCCATGGCATGTTCCACCACATTTCCATTCTTCACTTCCACTGGGGTTTGAGAGAGGAAATTTGCAAAAGCTGTAGTGAACTTGATAATGATTTGAAGCATAACATATAATATATCAATTTAAATCCCCCACAATCATCTTTCCAATAGTCTTGGTTTTGCAAAACTCTGAACACACTGCTAAAATATATCTACTATGTCTTCCACAAGGCCATCATGGAAAATCCCTAAAACAACTAATTTTAAATCAGAAATATATTCACTTCTCAAACTCCCATTTGGATGCTTTTTTTTTTTTTTGAAATTGGGTGATTTTAT
>JASDQU011402636.1:8477-21126 GCA_032191745.1 Picea mariana | reverse complement strand
CTTCTCATAAATATACAATAATTGATATGAGTGTTGCAACCCTCATTCTCCCTTTGAAAACCTAAAAATAGGGAAAACACTTCTTTTTTTGGCCCAAGAAAGAGCTCTGATACCACTTGTTATGTACCTTAGATTTGAAAATGATATCACACACAATAAATCCAAGCATAAGATATAAAATCCCCTTTACTTGATTATAAATAAAAATAGCCTTAAGTTAGGCCAACACATTACAATGATCCTTTTATAGAAGGAATACACTCTTGTTCACTTACGTGACCTATCAATGAGCTAAGATCCAAATACAATATACTTCACACCTCTCATAAGGATGAATCCATCATTATTTATAACTAACAAGAGAACCCTAATCACAACAACCTCCTAAATACCTAGTGGACCTTCTCTATTGACACCCCATTACATTTATTCAATACTAACTACCATAGTGGGACTTATTTGTGAATAACAAGCATACTGGACCAAGTCCACCTTAGATTGAACAACCTCCAAAATTATTACTCTAATATGGGCCCTTTTCTCCCCCATTACACCCATAGGGAGGATCCCAACACTACTAACCAGTGAACCATTATGTGCTTGTTGCATCATATACCAATCCATGAGCAGTGGAAACCCTTATAGCCTTACATGCAACCTCCTATAGCCATTTTTTGTTCTATTCGAGCTTAAACAAACATTATTACATGTTCTTTTGATTGGTATTGGTGTTGAGTGTTCCTCTTCAAAACCCACAACAATTGTTTATTACAATTGTTCCCTAATTTTCCAAATCATCCCCGTTGCTCAGTTGTTGCATTCATTCATTACATTGACCACATGTTGATGAATATAAATAATTTTATATTGATCTTTCAATTGGGATTGGTGGCAAGATGAAAGTGATGTTTTTCTTGTAATTACTTAAATGAAGGTTGAAAAGAAGAGTAAACATTTAACTTCCACAATAGATTTTATTCATGAGACTTTGTGCAAGGCTTCAATGGTTGGAATCCATATATTTGTTTTAGGCTGGAAATTAACACAAATCTTGCATATCATGACTGAATTCGTAATTAAACATAGTGCACTTCATACATATGAATAGAGTGCACTAGATTCTATAGTTGAAATTGATCTTGGATTTTCACAACATGCAAACCAAACCTTCAAGCCAATAAGCAAAGTCATTCTTTCATGCATGTTTGAGAAGAGAAAGAGAAGGAGCTTGTGCTTAGCCTAACAAAGAAATAAAATATAATTTCCACACAAGACCCATGTTGGTGATACATATGGGTTATAATTCCCACGTTTATGGATACTCTAAAGTCAATCCTCCACATTAATAAGATTCATCACCAATATTTCCAATATTAAATGATCTCATTTACTATCAACGTCTCTAACTCTCACTTTGTTTATTACAAAAACAAACATATAAAATTAGAAAATTAAACAACCTTATATGAACTAATCTAGTATTTGATGGATGTATAGGGTGAATTCAAATTTATGTCATATTTTTGGTTTCTTTAAAGATTCTAGATAAAATTTAAAATAGTATAATCAAAACTAGCAGAGTAGAATAGTATTTCTTTGAGTTGCAAATCTAGATTAAACAAAATCTGATGATCCTAATGCAATCATGACCTAGCTTGCCAAAAATGGTGGCCTCAATCCATTGACCACCACCTCACCTATCCTTGCATCTTCTAGAAATCATGAGATTGCACATCTCCCAAGTGACCTGATCTTGAGACAACATGATAACAATCCCCCTATCATCACATCGTCACTCCCTCCCAAGATGGATCCACACCCTCCCTCCCACAACACCCCCCATATCAGAATCCCCCATGGACAACCTACCCATTCACATTGACCTACTCGACATCGATATCTCTATTGAATTTACCACTCAACCTCCTCACCACTATCTGAATTAGAATAGAAGGCATATAAATAAAGAACACAATCCAAAGAAAAATGACCTTCCCCTTTTCACTCACAAGTATTTCCAGGTGGGGTAGAACTAGCCATATTTTCATTACTAGAAAAAAAGAAAAGAAGGAAGGATATATAACATAGTAAGGGCCATCATAGATGTTGATATTGAGGTTCAACGAGGATGACAACAAACTATCCATGGGGTACTTAGAGTAGTGGAAACCCTAAAGGATGTGAAGAAATGAAAATTATCTCAATCAATCCTAGGGGCATGGGATCAATGTAGAAAATGATATCCTTGAGCAGAGTAGTTTTTATACATAAACATGTTGTATTGTTCATCCAATAAACAATTATTTTGGACAATGCATGTAATTTGACACTTCAAAAAATGTTCCCAGAATGGAATTTTGAATCTATAATTTCAAATGAGCTATCGAGAGGGATTCACAACATGGAAAAATGGTTTCACCCTAGTTTAAAGCATAAATTTTTTACATTGCTTACATGCCACACCCTTTTCTAAGGAGTTAAATATAAATATAGACCTACTCATCATATATTCCCCCCATCAAGACTGACAACAATTCCAACAATATATTGTGGACAAAGGTTTATTGGTATCCCCCTCACTCATACTTGGAGGAGACCTAAATTTGATTTTAAATAGTGCAAATAACTGGGGCCCAAATGATAGGAAAGATCCCTTAGAGGACTTCTTCTTAGAAATGTTTGAACAAGTTGATATGGTAGATGTAGAACCGATCACACTTACAACCACCTAGACAAACAAGAGACATGGAGCTGATTTCATTGGTAAGAGATTGGACCGATTCATGATAACATAATCTATTATAGACTCATTACAACTTTTCATATCTAGGTTTCATTCCATTGGGGGTTCTAATCATGTAATTATAATTTTGGAAATGGATAAGGGCCCATTGTCAAGAGCCCCCACTACCTTTCAAATTCAATCCACATTGTCTTACTCACCCAGAGTACATTCAAAGGAGCACATATGATTGTTAACATACCTCATGGAATCAAGGTGACCCGATGACACAACTTAAAATAAATCTGATTAAAGTTAAAATAATTTCAAAGGAATGGAACAAAGAAATATTTAGAATTTATGTACAAAATTGTTTTTAGAATTTATGAACAAATCTTAGAAATGCAAGAGAAAACATGCATAAACTCCATGGAATTATAAATGTTGGAGCAATTGATGGAATTGTAGAAGGAAAGAAACACGTTATTAGCATGGGATAAAGTAATTCAATTTCACTTCAAGAAAGCAATAGGAGCACAACTTTTTTCCACAAATAGACAGTCATGCGTAAAACTAACAATTCAATCTATGAACATTTTGATACTGTCAACCAAGAAGGGGTGTATCATTACAAATCAATGTATACCCAAATCATTTGGGAAAAAATAAGCAACATACTCTCAATCACCTCGGTTTTCGCAAACTATATTAGTGAGCAAGATAATGAAAATATAATGGCTCGAATTCAAGAACATGAGCTCAAGATAGTAGTCCATAAAATACAATATGAAAAATCCCCAGGACCAGACAAACTCTCTATTGAACTTTTTTTGGGGGTTTTGGGATTTACCATACAAAGATATACTTTTGACTTTCAAACAATCTAGAAAATATGGACAGATTATTTGGGCTTTCAACTCAACTTTCTTAGAGATAATCCCCAAGGTAATCAATCCCACCACATTTGATCAATTTTTTCCTATCTTTTTATGCAATAGTATTTACAAAATAATATCCAACATAATATCTTTTTGTCTCAAGCCTTTGCTCTCCTTCCACATTTATTGAAAATAAATGGGTTTTCTTCATGGAAGGGACAACTAAGATGCCATTGGGTTCACCCAAGGGAGACTCCATACTGTCTAAACCCAAAATAAATAACATTCATAACTAAAATTGGCTTATCCAAAGCATTTTATTGATCAAACTGTTTATACATGAGAATTATCCTATTGCAAGTAGGTCTCCACTAGTCTTTCATCTCTTGGATAGAAGCATGCATATCAATGGCATCCCTTGTAGTTCTAATCAATGGTTTTGTAAACTACTTATTTTTCTGATCATTACTAAAGGATTGATAAGACTTATAAATGCATAGTTTAGGCAAGGAAATATATTGGGAATAAAACTATCAGAATCCATATATACAACCCATCTCATGTTCATAGTTGGTATACTCCTATTTGGAAAAGGATCTATAATCCAAATATTTTTTCTTATATTGCATATTTTTTGTCATGCTATAGGGATGGAAATAAAAAAATTAAATTCCTTCATTCGATTCAATTGCGTGGCTCAATTTTAAAATGAAATGATCTCCAAATTTGTACCTTTCTCAACCCAAGACTTTGATACAAAACTCAAGTATCTATGTTTCCAACTAAATCCCAAAAACTATAAAATAAAGGATTGGCCTTGGATAGTATAAAAATTGAAGGCCTAGGTGACTCACTAGACATATAGAGGGGTATCAAGGGTAGGCATGCTAGTCTTGATAAAAAAAAAGTGTTACAATCAATCCCTATAAACTGGTTTGCTATTACAAGCCTCCCAAAGCATATATTAACAAATATTAGACACAATTTGCTCAAATATATATGGAAGGGGAACACAGAAGGAGGAATGGATCTTGTATCATGGGAAACACTATCTCACAAAATGATATTGGAGGATGGGGAATAAAACAACTGGAAACAATCACAAAGGCACTTGCATCAAAATGTACATGGGAATTAATAGGTCGAGAAGGTTTATAGAAAGGAATATTATTGATCAGAATTGGATCATTATATAATTTTTCATCTATCTTCGTACTTTATGGGTGGAAAATAATTGGAGGAATCAACTTGTAGAGCCATTTTAATGACAAATCCCAATTTGGAAAATTGGGTCCAAAAAACCATTTGAAATCTTTCGAAGCCATTTTGAGGCATCAAACAACAATTTTTTTTTGTGTGTAAACCTACTCTTTTAGAAGCTTCCATATTCTACACATTAATACCTTTCCAACTATGCAGGAATCACCTCAATAGGATTTCACATGAAAAAGTTATGCCTCTCGCAAGGTGACCTACCATGTTTACCACTCTGGTATAAGTGGATGCCACATCAACGCCCATTACTCAAAACGTGTGGGGATATCCACATGTGGAATTTCAAGAAGATTCTAGAAGCTAAAAACCTTTTCACTAATTTAGGGTTGAGGAAAACAAAACCCTAACCTTAGATGGCTATCGAGCTATGTTAAATTCCAGGCCACTAGGAGGAAAAAGGGTTGTTAAAATAATAGGTGTGATAGTCTCACCATAAACAATATCACTATATTTTCACCCAACTATAGTAACAAAGGCCACTCCCGAGAACCTTAACCTTGACAGATAAAATAATTTCGGAAGCAATCACTAGAACCAATAGCCAATCAAGGTAGCGTACCTCTCTCAAAAGCCAACATACCAAGCAGAAAGTCAAAACCATAACCAAAGACCAAGTCACCACTACACCAGGTGCAACTCTCCTCCAGTCATGTGCACCACTAGTCCTTATGTAGTTGTGAGAGTGAGTGAGTGAAAATGAGCTCAAGAGCCCTCTATTTGTAGTCCTCCAAGTCACTTAATTAGGATGACTTCTTCTCTTGGAGGCTAATAACTTAATATAAATTATTCTCTTGAGATGACTTGTCTTCTAGGGTTAATAACCAACTATTTAGGGTTTCTCTTGCTTCCCAGAATATTCTATTCTCATCAAAGGTTACACGTGGAGGTTAATACTTCTCGCAAATACCGTAACATCAACACTCCCTCCTAGATAGGGAGGTATTAAAGGCAATGGTATTGATCGCAAACAAACCATTCAACCGGTAGCATCATCATAGCCACATAGGATATCTCATGATCAAATCACGAGCATGATCATCACTATCCATCTAGATAGTCTCCATGGAAATCAAAACAAATGCCATCCAATAGAACACAATTGTGTCTATCCATAGTAGTATACAAATACTATCTATTGTTACACAACCACTCCTAGTAGCATAAAACTACTAACCAATGACACATAGTCACTACCAGTGGATCACATCCACCACAGTGGCATACAAATACTATCGAGAGACATACAATATCCATAACAATCAAAACATATCATCTTGTATCATCCTGCATCAATAATGTCATCAATTGCATCACCTCTAAGTCATATTAACATGATGTGAATGCATCATATATAAGCTGTACCGGTGTGATCCAGAGTATCATCTACATAATCTTTAAGCCATACTGTCATGATGCCAATGCATCATCTCTAAGCTGTATGTCCACCTCTAAGATGTACCCGCATGATGTAGATCAATGCCTCACTATGTCACCTCTAATATGTATGATCATCTCTAAGTCATACTAGCATGACATATTTAGCATGATGCCAATGCATCATATCTAAGTTGTATGCCACATCTAAGATGTGCTCACATGATCACATCTAGCATGACATGAGCCCTCCTGCATCATCTCTAATATGTATGATCATCTCTAAGCTGTACTAGCATGACATATCTAGCATGATGCCAATGCATAATATCTAAGTTGTATGCCACCTCTAAGTTGTACTAGCATGATCAAATCTAGCATGATGCGACTCACAAGCATCGTCTCTAAGTTGTACTAGCATGAACATAAATAACATGATGCAATCATCATCTCTAAGTTGTATGTCCACCTCTATGTTGTACTAGCATGATGCTCCTAGAGCCACTGTATCAACAAATCCAACCATATGTATCATATCTGATATGTACTAGCATGATGAAAGCATCATCTCTAAGTTGTATCATCATCTCTAAGTTGTACTAGCATGATACAGATCCACAACTCACTAACAATCTATGATTCCACATATCAGTGCTCCCTCCCAACCGAGGAAGTTATTTCCTCCCTTTCAACCAAGGCAGAAATCTCCATGAGCCCCATCTTGTCCCTCAAGTATGCACACTTTATCTTGGACAAAGGCTTCGTCAAAATATCTGCAGTCTTATCATCAGTAGAGATATACTGGAGAACCACTTCTCCCCTCTAGACTTTATCATGGAGAAAATAATACTTGATCTCAATTTTCTTCGACCTATCATGGAATACCAGGTTATCTGAAATCTTCACATAGCTCTGGCTATCACAATTATATATCATGGTGGAATATAATACCTGATCAAATAGTCCAGAAACCATCGTACAAAGCCACATTGCTTCCGTATAAGCATCACAAGCTGCAATATATTCTGCTTCTGTAATGTTGAGTGCAACAAAATTTTGTTTTCTACTAGCCCATGAAATCATAGCAAAAGACAAACTGAAACATGGTCCATTAGTACTCTTTCTATCTTCCACACTCCCTTCCCAATCTGAATCGGTAAATCCCTGCAACTTTACTTTACTATTTGAGGCATATCTCAAACCATACATTATCGTCCCACAAAGATATCTCAAGATATGATTTTCATCCACCCAATGCTCTTGTCTAGGTTCCACCTGGAACTGGCTCAACATGTTCACAACAAAGCATATGTTCGGCCTAGTATTTACCAAATACATCAAGGATCCAATCAAATCTTGGTACATGGATGAGTCTATAAGATCATAATCAAAGTCTCTCAACTTCCTCGAATATGTTACCATGGGAGTTGCCATGGATTTGCAATCCATCATCCCAAACTTATGAAGGATGTTTACAACATACTTCCCTTGTCCTAGGAATAATCCACCATCTTCTACCACACTTCTAGTCCCAAGTAGTAGTGCATGAGACCGAGATTCTTCATATCAAATTTAGTGGATAGCTCCTTCTTACATTGAATAATGAGAGGCTCTGCACCTATCAGGAATAGGTCATCAACATATAACAGTAGAATAATAGGTGCATTGTTCACAACCTTGTAATAGATATTTGGATCAACATGACTCTTTGAAAATCCAAGTCTTGTCAAATAACTATCAATGTGTGCATACCAAGCTCTTGGAGCTTGCTTGAGTCCATACAAGGCCTTATTCAATTTGCATACATGGTTTTCTTTTAGGTGTACCTAAAAATTTCGAGGTTTCTCTATATATACTTCTTGCTTAATCACTCCATTGATAAAGACAGTCTTTACATCCATTTGATGTAAACTCTAACCCATGGAAGCTGCTAGAGATATTATTACTCTGATAGATGTATATCTGGAAACTAGAGAAAACGTCTCATCATAATCTTCTCCCTCCTGCTGGGAGAACCCTCTAGCCACAAATATCACCTTGTACTTATCAATACTTCCATCTACAACATGATTTATCTTATAAACCCACTTTGAAGTGACTACATACTTCTCTTTAGGTCTCAGCACAACTTCCCATCCATCATTTTTCATGATGGATTGGTATTCTTCCATCATGGCCTCCTTCGATTCTTTCTTCTTAATTGCTTCCTCAAAGGTGGAAGGTTCTACATTAACCAAACTTTTCACGAGTGTCGCATAACTAGTGAACCTTTTGGGTTTCTTTATTTATCTGAAAGTACCAGTGGGAGCCTTATGCTTTTCTTTTTCCTGCAAATTAGTTTCAAGCCATGCTGGTCTTTTTCTTGTCTTAGGTATAATATTTGGTTCCACATATTCTTGTGGTGGTTCTTTTTCTTCATTAGATTGTTCTAGATAACATGTACTTTATTCTTTGGTATCTTCATGTTCCTTGTCTTCATTGGATTCTATAGACTTCTTAAATGCAATCCTTTCATCAAAAGTTACGTCTCTACTTATTTCAATCTTTTGTTGACCTAGAACATAGATTCTATATGCTTTTGATGATTCACTATAACCAATGAATATTCCTCTCTTTCTCGAGGGTTCCAACTTCTTTCTCTTATCCTTGGGAACATGAATGTATACAGAACATCCAAATATTCTCAAGTGTTCAAAGTTTGGCTTCTTTCCTAAGAAGGCTTATTCACGAATCATGTTCTTCAATATTGTATGTGGAATTGTATTTTTAACATAAACAACTATCATAACTTCTTCTCCCCATAGAAACATATATAAGTTCTGATCATTCATCATTTCCTTGACTGATTATTCAATGGTTTTTTCTTTCTTTCAACCACACCATTCTGTTGAGGATTGTGAGGGACAATGAGCTCCCTCCTAATCCCATCTTACTTAAAAAAGGAAAAGAGCTCCTTGGAGGTGTATTCTCCTCCATTATTATATCTTATTGTCTTGATCTTCTTATATGTTAGGTTCTCAACTTCAACCTTGAATTCTTGGAATTTGCTAAATACTTCATCCTTAGTCTTTAACAGATACAAACATGTCTTTCTTGAGAAGTCATCTATGTGTGTTACATAGTAAAGAGATCCTCCTAGAGACTTCACTGGCATAGGTCCACATATATCTGAATATATTAGGTATAATATCCTTTTGGATCTATTCTCACTTCTTGGGAAAGGTTTCTTAATGTTCTTCCCAAGTGCACATACTATGCACACACCTTCATGTATTGACTATAATTCTGGTATGCCTACAACCATCTGTTTCAGGGATGGAAAATCTTGATAATGAAGGTGAGCATACCTTCTATGCCATAACTCACTAAGGTTGATTTCGTCATGTACTAGGGCTTGAGTATTCTGACCTAGGAGTTTATATAACCTTCCTTCACGGGTTCCAATAACTCTAGTATTTTCTATCTTGAAGTCTTTAGACCATACAAGAACTTTTCCATCCACAAAATCTACTCTATCTCCTTTTTCTTATAAACATGAAATAGATACTAGATTATTTTTCAAACCAAGAACATATAAAACATTACTAAGATGGATAGAGTTACCTGATTCCATTTTGATAGTAGCTTTTCCAATTCCCTTGATTGCATAAGAGTTCTTGTCTCCAAGCTCTAGTTTATGAGGTGTCTCATTTTCCTTCATGCTTGAGAAATTATTGCAGTCACCTGTCATATGCCTTGAAGCTCCACTATCGATCAACCACGTGTCATCTTCAATGGTTCTAGTAAGAGTCGAATAATAGAATAAATTCATTTCATCATTCTTTATCTTCTTTGATGATTCTTCATCATTGATAGCTGATGCATGATGTCTCTCTTTTCTCTTCCTTGTTAGTTTAGGACAATTCCTTTTGTAGTGGCTATAATCATGGCATTCAAAGCATTGTACCTTTGACATATCTCTCTTGAACTTCTTTCTTGAATCAAATATTTTCTTGCCTCCATGCATTTTAAACTTTGTTGCAAAGGCTTGAGCATATTCTTTCTTATGAGGTTTTTCCTTGGAGTTTAACCTTGTCTCTTCTTGTGCACAACACGTCCAAATTTCTTCTAATGTTGGAAACTCCTTCCTTGTATTCATGCTTGCAACAAATGCATCCCATGATATAGATAGACCATTGAGTTCTATGTTCACAACTTCCCTTCTGGGATGACTTCTTCAATAGCTTGTAGTTGATCTCTCAACTGAGAAATCCTAAAAAATTATGAAGCTATGGTGTCATCCTTTGTCATCTTTGTGTCACAGAGTTCATTCTTCAGACTCATCACTTTTCCAATATTTTTGACGAAGAAAAGGTTTGTTAGGGCATTGTACATCTTCTTGGATGAGTTAAGACAAGAAATGTAGGGTATTAAGTGATACTTTACATAGTCCACTATGATACTCATATAAATTAATTCCATTATCCTTGAAATTCTCTAGTGCTGCAACGTTCTTAGGTTCCTTCTATTTTCCTTCTTCACACTGTGGTTCCATGATATCTAGGACTTTATTCTTGGCAAGGATGAGGTCAATCCTTGTCTTCCATGCTCCGAAGTTTAAGTCCCCTTCTCACTTGTTTTCTGACTTCATAGAGTAAGTCAAGTCTGCTTTGACTTGGTCAACCTTTGACTTTGACCAACAAATCAAACTTGTGCCTTGGCTTGTTGAGAGTACCAGGAGGTGCGCTTAGCTAGGGCACACTAGACTATCCAGGAATTAGGTCAAGCACTTCACTTAAGGTGCCTCAACAAGAGGGTTAGGGTTTCATTGCTGCAACAAAACTCTGACTGCAACTACAACTGCAACTAAGAAAATTATCCCAATCTACCTTCCAATGATTAGACTGTTTGAAGATAGTGTGGGCCTATAACCTGTTAAAATAATAGGTGTGCTCATTTCACCATAGACAACATCACTATATTTTCACCCAACCATAGGCACAAAGGCCACCGCCGAGCACCTTAACCTTGAAAGACATAATAATTCTAGAAGAAATCACTAGAACTAGTAACTAACCAAGGTAGTGTACCTCTCTCCAAATCTAGCGTACCAAGAAGAAAGTCCAAAGCATAACCAAAGACCAAGTCACTACTACAGTAGTTGCAATTCTCCTCCAATCATGTGCACCACTAGTCCTTATGCAATTGTGAGAGTGAGTGAGTGAAAATGAGCTCAAGATCCCTCTATTTGTAGTCCTCCAAGTCACTTAACTGGTCTAAATTATTCTCTTGGAGGCTAATAACTTAATATAAATTATTCTCTTGAGACAACTTGTCTTCTAGGGTTATTAAAAAATTATTTAGGGTTTCTCTTGCTTCCCGGAATATTCTAGTCTCGTCAAAGGCTACATGTGGAGTTTAATACCTCCCGCGGCTATCGTAACATCAATGAGGGTTCCATTCTTTTGTATTCTACTTGTTCCATAGTTGAGTAGATAATTCAAGGAGTTGTACTTTGAGAGGATAATAGAGGAGGTAGGGGATTTTGTATTATCCATTCAGGCTACAGTGTCAAAGGAAACTTTGTAGTGAGTGCCTCTTTCTTTAGACTTTCTTTCCATAACTAAAGAAAAGAGAGCGGAGCATAGGCCTCACCTTCTATATAGGTTTTATATCGTATTGGGTTTCCCAAGATACATCTTGTGTTCAATTGTGTGGATGGTGTATATATTTTTTCTCGCTCTTTCATTTTTCATATTTAGTTTTAATTTCATAACTTCAAGCAAAGGAAGTAATTAACTAATCTAGGATCTAATGAAATAATATGCAAAGATATAAGATTTCAGAATAGTTTAAGATATGTTACGACGAATTTGTAAATGTGTTGAATCTGCACAGAATAGATCTAGATAAACAATAATACACACATTTGCAGAGAGAATTGGAGAAGGAAGAATAAGGAGAGAAAGAATGGAAGAATTCTTGATTAACCGTTGTGAATAATAAATAATTTACACATGATATACTCTGTATAAATGAATAATTTTGACTTGAGGTGAACCAATGCGCCATAGTGGTGGTCTAGAGTGATCTGGACACACACCAGTAGTTACAGGAGTGAACTGCCACCTATTCTAGTCTCTCAGGCAGTTACGGGAGTGAACTGCCACCTAGTTGAGTTAACTAGTCAATTAGTCTTCAATTAACTGACTGAACAGAGAGTAGTGAGGATTTAACTCAGAGAATCAAGGCTAATGCGCCACTCTGGTGATGATACCAAGGAAAGGTTGAATTAGCATGGTGATGATCCCAATGCAACATCTAAACTCAACTCAACTAGTCAAACTGAAGTGTCAACTGAAAGAGAATATTCTCTAGGTGGAATATTCTCCCCTAAAATATAGGAGACTGGATAATGACT
>JASDQU011402635.1:20120-36013 GCA_032191745.1 Picea mariana | reverse complement strand
GACCAACAAATTTTTTGTCTCTGTCTGAGGCAATGCTCCTGGGTAGGCCGTGAAGTCTCACAACTTCTTTGAAAAATAGATTTGCAACATGCATTGTGTCACTGGTATTCTAGCATGGGATGAAATGTGCCATATTTGAAAATCTATCCACCACCACAAATATGGAATCGAATCATCTTTGTGTCTTGACAATCCCAACAAAAAATCTATTCTTATTGCATCCCAAGGCCTCTTGGGTATTGGCAATGGTTGATACAACCCAGTGTTCTGTCTTTTCCCCTTAGCATGTTGGCAGATTCTACATCTATTCACAAACTTTATCACTTATGTTCTCATACCTGGCCAATAGTATGAGTTTCTCAAATGTGCAAATGTTTTATCATGGCTGAAATGTCCAGCCAATCCTTCATTGTTCTTTTCCTTCAAAAGATTATTCATTATTGAGAATTTTGGTATGCACAACTGATGTCCTCTAAACAACAGTCCTTCCCGAATCATGTATTTTGTCCACTGACTTCTATCTGTCAACACAAGATTAACACATGCCTCATATGCCTCCTTGAAATCTACATCATCATGATACATGTTCTTAAGGTGTTCAAACCTCAAAGTCTTCACTTGGAATTCCTGCATGATCAAACATTTCCTACTTAAGGCATCAACAACCTTGTTAGCATTCCCAATAATATGTTTTATGACAAAAGTAAAATTTTGCATAAATTCAAACCATTTTTCATGCCTCTGATTCAGTTTTTTCTGTCTGGTTATGAATTGTAAAGCTTGGTTATCTCTATACAAGACAAACTCTTGTGGGAGAAGATAATGCCTCCATTTCTTCAAAGCTTGAATTATGGCATAAAACTCCTCGTCATATGCGGAGTATTTCTTCTTAGTCTCATTTAACTTCTCATTGAAATAGGCAACAGGTCTGTTATCCTGACTCAAAACTGCCCCTATTGCAATTTCGCTCGCATCACATATCACCTGAAATGTCTTTTTGAAATTCGGCAAGACTATAATTGGTCGTTTCGTTATCTTCTCCTTTATTATATTGAAGCTCCTTTCAGCCTCCTCTGTCCATTTAAAAGACATGTGCCACTTCTTTACTATATCCATCATGGGTGCACAAATCCCACTGAAGTCTCTAATGAACTTCCTATAGAAGATCGCTAATCCATGGAAGCTCCTTACCTCAAACATGCTTCTTGGTGATGACCATTCTCTAATCGCTTTCACCTTCTCTGGATCCATCTTCAGTTCATTCAAAGAGATCATGAAACCCAAATAAATAAGTTATGTCTTCATAAACGAGGACTTCTTCAAATTTATCAACAACTTCTCCTGCTGCAGCCTCCTCATTACTAGCATTAGGTGCCTCAAATGCTCCTCTTTAGTCCTGCTAAATATCAGTATATCGTCCAGATATACAACCATGAAATTGCCAATGAAATCTTTCATAATTTCATTCATCAACCTCATAAAAGTACTCGGGGAATTTGTTAATCCAATGGCATAACCAACCACTCGTATAGACCTTCGTTTGTCTTAAAGGTTATTTTCCATTCATCACCTTCTCTCATTCTAATCTGGTGATATCCACTTTTCAGATCTATCTTAGAAAATAAATTTTCTCCACTTAAGCAATCCATTAAATCATCCATTCTCGGTAAAGGAAATATATACCTGATGGTGATCTTGTTGATGGCTTGTCTATGCACATTCTCCATCCTCCATATTTATTTGGGATCAACACAGTCGGTACTGCGCATGGACTCAAGCTCTCTCTAACCAAACCTTTGTCTAGAAACTCTTGGACTTGGTCCTTCACTTCTTCATTCTCTCGAGGTGTCAATCTATACACTACTTTGTTTGGAACACTTGCTCCTGGTATCAAGTCAATATGATGACTAATACTCTTGATGGGTGGCAATGAGTTTGGCAGCTCATCCACCACTATATCAACAAAATTATCCAACAGCTCTTGAACTTCTTCAGGCAAATCATCCATTGATGTACTCGTAAGGGTGACTCTGGGCTTCCTCACCACAACGAACTGCATCTCCTGTTCTTCCTTGACTTCTTTCATGAGTTCCTTCCCATTCATGAGAAATATGCTTGTGTTGGCTTCCTCCTTTACTCTCTTCTCCTCTATTGGCAACAACATATGGGTCCTACCATTATTTTCTAATGTATATGTGTTTTTTCTCCCATCATGAATGACATTTATGTCAAACTTCCATGGTCTCTCCAATAGAATATGACATACGTGCATGGGAATTACATCACATAGGATTTCATCTTTATATCCTACTATTTTAATTTCAACTAAGCATTGTTTAATGATCATTACCTGGTGTCCCTTTTGCAGCCATGAGACTTTTTATGGGTTTGGATGTCCAGTTGTCTTCAGCTCCAATTTCTCCACCATCTCTATGGATATTAGGTTGTCACTACTCCCACTTTCAATGATCACCTTGCATACTTTATCCTTAGTCTTGCAAGCTGTCCTGGAGAGACTATTTCTCTACACTGGCTTTTCAATTTCTGCCTCGGGTTTCAAAAGAACTTTTCTCAACATTAGGGATGCTCCATCCTATACTCCCTCTACTTCAACATTTCTTTGTTGGAATTTTGAAATGTGAGCTTCTCCTCCTTCCTTCTTCTTCTTAGGGCATTCCCAAGACATGTGTCATGTCTTTCCACGGGCATAACATCTTACTCCTCCTCTGCCTCTTCCTCTAAAAGAGTTTCTTCCACCTCCCTGTCTTTCTCGAGAACTTCCTCCTCATCCTAAGTGATTGTGTGGTTTCTCATCCTTGTTCTTAGACTGATGTGATCTGTCCTGGTTAAATCCCTTGCTTTTTCTTGGGACCGAGCCTTTACCTCTTCCTCGTTGGTTCTGTTTTCTAGCTAGCTTCTCCTTTGCCTTCAGCACAAACTGATAAGCATCCTCCACAGTTTTCACTGACATCATGTTGAGATTGTCCCGGATCTCATATCTCAAGCCATTTATATATCTGGCGACTTTCTCTTCATCTCTCTCTTATTGTCCAGTTTCGATGTTCAGCCGGTAGAACTCCTCGATGTACTCCTTAACTGTCATCCCTTTCTGTCTCAGGTTCTGCATTTTCCTGAACAAATCTATCTGATAATCTTTGGGTATGAACTTATCCTTCATCTTGGCTACCATTCTGTCCCAAATATTTATCCTCTATTTTCCTTTGCTTCTTCTCTCAGCCTGTAGTTCATCTCACCATAGCGCTGCATGTCCTTTTAACTTGGTGACTTCCTACTTCACCTTCTTCTCCTCATTGACGTCTTCATAATCGAAGTGTCTATCCATGGATCTTATCCAATCCAAGAGTTCTTTAGCATCTAGGTATCACTCATACATGGGAACCTCTGTCTTAGCTCTGCCTCCCAGTTTGGCAATTGATTTCAACAAAAGTTCCTCTACAACGTCTTCTCCTGCAACTTCTTCAAATTCAACCTCTTCACTTTATGCTTCACTGACATCTACAGTGTCAGGTTCTCTTCTCTGTGCTACTTCCATTGTTTCTAATCTGGCACGAAGTTGTCACATCTCCCTCTCTACAACACAGTTGGCTAAAGGTGCCTCTTGTCTCCTTGGCAGCATTGTGTTGATAGCTTATCACACAGAGCATAACTTTGAGTTCCTTGTCTCTTCCTCTTTCTTTCGCTTGAAGTCTACAGATGAAGAAATTATGCTCTGATACCACCTGATGCAGGCCCCCTATCCCTCCTGAGGGTTGCACAACCTCCTGGTCAGGATCTTCTGGTTCGGGGCCGAAATGGCTCTTCTGGTTCTGAGTTGGAACATCCCTCCTCAAATCCATAGGTCCTTCTCTGTGTTCACCTGCGTGACCAAGTGTTAGGCTCACGCTCTCCACTCCTTATGATCGTGGGCATGACCATGGACTTGGCCCAAAAGGCGCATCGCATTTCGTGACCCGAGATTTCCAATATGATGAGTCCTGGGCTCCTCCAAGTCCTAAAACTCCGATGAGGGCTAACAAAGGTTAGCTCCTCCCCTTTCCCAACTCACGTGACCACACACCTATGACCACAAGCTTTACCATGAAAGCATGTCATGGTTCATAGTATCGGAACCTACGATACAAGGAGCTTGACCCCTATAAGTCAAGAATGTCGAAATCTCAATGACACAAGATCTACGGCTCAGATCTCTCTTGGATCGATGGCTATGCTTATTTCGACGTTTCGTGTTTTGCAACTTCGTGTCTTATAGAGTTGTCCACTCCTATCCCCGATTGCCGAAATAATGAAATCTCCCCTCACTACAGATAGACGGTTCTAAGCCTTCGAAGATCTGATGGCTCCTATCTTTTCAGGGTTCCACTGGTCGAGAGTCCCACATTGTTGACCCTTGTACTCTCGGTTGCCGAAATACCAAAAGCTTGAAGCGCTTTATCAACGGCTCACAACGCCCTCCAGATCGACGGTCAGATCTCTTCCCCATCACTAACCTCCTCGTAACTCCACTTGATCCAATGGCTTGCGGGTTCTCGCATTCCTCCTCCTGAGCTTTCACTTGCTTCAGAATTAGAAGACTTTCTAAGTCTTCGAAGTCTCAACCTTTGCTTCTTCTAGGGAATGGGTTTCTGGATCTAGATAATACTTTTCGACGTGTTGTTCCTCCTGAGCTTTGTCTAGTTCAGACTTTGATTTCCCGCACACTCCTTGCATCTGAGGGATTTTGATAATTCAGATCCATGGTATTTCTCGTAGAGAAATTCCTCCTGATTTCCTTGGGTTCCTCTCTGGCTCGATGCACACCTTGTAGAGCTTCAAATGAAGAGAAACAATTGAAACTGAAAACTCACAGTCACAGTTCTGTTCTCCTCTGTGGAGATTCATTCACTTGTTCATGAAAACAGAAATAATAGGAAAATCGAAAATAACATTCACACACACGCATTTTGCTCAATTTCTCTTTTGTTCTATTCACAAGTGCCCAAACAGCTACCAGAACATATTTTGATTACAATGGCTTTTTTTTTTTGAAGCTTTTTGGGGCTTCTGCTAACTTTTCTATTCTAAAATTCATCCTATCCTATCTTAGTCTAGTCGCACTTTAGATCCATAGTGGAAACTCCTGCTTCACTTGTGATTTTCAAAACACGCCTCAAAGGGTAAAATTCAGTACTAGTTTAAGCATGCCTCCAAAGGTAAATTCCGGCGCTGAGTTAAAGCGGATTTCAAAATCGGCTGCAACTATCAACGTTGAATTTCTGGAAGAACTCTCATGTGTCGAGTGGTATTGCCTTTGCACACTAGCCAATGATGCTCCTGCATCATTCTTTTCCTAGGATGCCTATAAGATCCCTTTAGGGACTAAGTCCTAAGGTTCCTCCCACAACCATTTCTAGGGCCTCAAGATCCATACCTATGCTTAAAACCTCCCAATAGTTCCCATAACACCCATCAAATCCCAAGGATATCGTTAGGAGGTCTCGTGTGGTGGTTCAAGGCATAACTTTTTGTCTATATATGCATAAAAGCATCCTTTAGTGTTTAAGGCTCAAGAATCCTCATCATACCATGTAATAATATATCACCACTCTAAGACTAAGTATACCCTCAAGAGGACTTGCGTCAGATAGTTTTTGGCCCTATATGCCTAGAAGCATTTTTTGGGTCTAAGGCATGAGTTTCCTGATCTAACCATGTATAGGGCCCTAAGACCCATACCTAGTACTCAAAGTCTCTAAATGACATGCATATCACCACTTCGAGGCCAATGATACCCTTCAGAGGCCATGCATGGTGGTTTGAACTATCATTCTTGACCCTAGAAGAACGCAATTTTCCTTTAACAACTAAGGCTCGGGTTTCCTTTTGTGATCATGTCTAGGGCCACAAGATCTATGCCTAGTGCTCAAAACCTTCCAATGGTGTTGATATCTCCACTTAAAGGCCAATGACACCCTCAAGAGGCCATGTCTTATAATTTGATCTATTATTCTTAGCCTTGGATGCCTAGATGAATCCTTTAGTAACTAAAGCTTAAATTCCCCTCCTCAACCATGTGCAAACCTCTAAAATACATACCTATTTAAAAATACTTTCAAGAGGCTATTTGTGATGATTAATGATGAGTTATTACCTGAAAAAGTAATATCATTCTATAGACCTATCTACTCAACTTGATTTCATCACTTAGAAGTAGATAAAAATAAATCCCATTACCTAAGAGATGGATTGATATTACATAATTAAAGTCCTTACACTTAATTTTTTAAGTTCCTCACAATACGTGCACGTTATGAGACACATGAAACAAGCACGCATTTGGAGCTATTTAATTTCCATGCATGTTATTGTGGAGCGCAATACATGTTATTGTGGAGCACATACACATTTGAGACCATATGCACAACGTTAATGGTTGCCAATTCTTTCTTACAACGGATGGGATGGTTGTTATGGATGATATACATTGTTTCTTTGATTAAAAAATTTACTTGAATCAAAATTGCGATAATGTGTATTTAGAAAATACCATCTTACTTTTAACAAAATTGATTATTAGATTTAACGTTGATTAATAAGTATGGAGACGATTAATAAATATGTTTTGATAAAAATTGTTGTCCATAATGTAGGTAGTTTAAATATATAGAGAGCAATTTTATGGAAAATAAAATATTTTTTAACTTAAAAAAATATAAATAATTTTTTTCTATTTCATTTTTAAAGTTAATTTTTGAAATATATTTTATTTTCAGTGTAAGGGTATGTATGGTTCACTCTTCTTACTTAACATTGCAAAAGATTGGTTTTGAATATTACTTTTGGAAAGCCAATGATATATCAAAAGGCTATAAAGCTTAACACTTTCATGTACATAAGATTCCACAAAACCTTAATGCATTATGTTTAGAAGTACTATGTCAAATGCAACTCTTGCAAAAATATTTGTAGATAAGCTTCACCTCTTAAATATGGTAATTATAATAGAATTTCAAAATTTTAAATATACTAATTAATAAAATTAAGAAAAATGTTTTCATGTCACAAAACCAAGAAAGTAAGTGAAGATGATCTCAAAAAGATGACATGCAAAATGTTTTCATGTCACAAAACCAAGAAAGTAAGTGAAGATGATCTCAAAAAGATGACATGCAAATATGATATCAAATACATGAAGGCTGAACTTATAAAGGAGCTATCGAATATTCTTATCCTAAATTATCCTACTTAAGAAGAGGATAAGGAGGACAAGAGAATTGAGTTCTAGTCACATTCAAATAAAACACTAACACATCTAGAGAATAAGAAAATTGAGTCCCAAACAACCAATCATTAATCACACTAGCATCCATGAAATCATGGTTTCAACTTGGGACTAAAGAACTACTTCATTGCTAATATTAATCAATATAAGGAAGTTTGATGGTAATGATCCCATGACATGGATATTCAATATGGAACAATTATTTGAACTACACCATGTGTTAAATCTAGAAAAAAGGTAACTATTGCATCCTTGTTTTTAGAACCTAATCAATTTGTGTGTTACCAATAACTTTGAGAATGAAAAAACACTTATGTTTTCTCTTGATTCGTTTTTACACGAGAATTGATAACACATTATAGATATGATAAGAGAAACACATTCTTTAGTGAATTGAGAAATCTTAGAAAAATAGGTTCAATTATAGAGGACATTCCTCTCTCTCTCTCTCTATCTCTCTCTCTCTCTCTCTCTCTCTCACACACACACACACACACACACACACACACACACAGAGTCTTAGAAATCAAGTGGCTCCCCTCTCCTTGTGGTAGTATGGTGTTTCATTCTAACCTTCATGCTACATTTTGGTGACTACACTAGGAATTTGTCCTTAACCCTTCCCCTTGAGTGAAGGCTCCCACTAGGCCTTTCTCTTTGTGTTGGATCATGAGAACATTTATTTTCCCCTATATGTCAGATTTTTTCTTCTGTAATCCTTTTCTGATCCATGTTAAAACAATTTCATCTATGTTAGAACCCATTCATATATATAGATTAGTCAAATTCACTAATTTTCATGATTGAAATGTTTCTAATAATAGTATAGATCCATATTAAACCCCTATCTATCAAGCACATAGAAAGATCCAATTTCTTAAATTGTAATTTTTTATTAAATTATTATTTCATTCCATATCAAATTTTACACAGTACATATAAGTGTTGTTTTGTTTAAATAAACCTATTTTATTTTTATAATAACAATAATAATTATTTTTAATTGTACTAATTTTATGATTTTTTAGAATATATTGCTATTATCTAATGTTAATCCCTCATCACATTAAGGATTCAATATATACCCCATCTTGAATTGTATAACACCTCCTTACTCAAGTGCTAATTAATAACAATGACAATACTATAATTGTGATTAGACTTTTCAAAGCCCATAATCGTGCATTGATTTGTATATCATGCTATGTTGATGATGCGCTTTAAATTAAAATATTAAGGAATGTTTTTTAAAATGTTTTATTAAATAATTATTATTTTTAAAATTTTACTCCAACCATATTTTTATTTAAAAATTATTTAAATCATTTTTATTTTAATATTTGTATCTATTTATTTAAATAATTTTTATTTTAATATATGACTGGAATTTTTTTTTAATTATTAATTTTTCAATATTTAATTTATTTGTGTGTATTTTAATTCTTTAAATTATTAAGTAATATTTTAATATATTTAAATTAAAATTTGATATTTTAATATATTTTTAAGCAATGGTTATAGAGTATGACTTAAATTTTTTATACTTGGCTAAGGGATAGTCTTTATTGAAACAGGTTAATGGTCTAAAATCCAAATACATTTGGGATGAGTGAAAGTTTACCTATTAAGAAGTTGGTGAACCTTCTGTTGGATGGCTAAATCATCTAAGGTACCCAATATCCCATGACACCGCAACTATTCAACAAGTGGCAAAACCACAATCTCTTACTTGGCTCAGACTATGCCTTACTTCTTCATTTCATTTATTACTTATTTGTTATGTGTGTTTCTTATACTTAACCAAGACACTTAAAGAAGCTATGGTTGGATTCACCTCTTTTTGCTACACCACATCACAAGGTCTCTCCACACCTCCGCAAACTCCCTCAATCAACCTGATTGGATTATTCCTGAGCTTCCATTCAAGCTTTCTCTTCGTCATCATGGGAACTTTTGGCATTTTGGATTCATCTAGGAAGACCAAGCAACCCTCATGTGACACAAGAACTACTTTGGCATACTTGAGAAAATTGTACCCCATGATTATCACATGATCATCTAATAGAGCCACCATGAAATCCCAAGTGCTAAACCAACTCCTGACTCTCAATGGTGAAAAACAAACTACTCCAATCAATGAATTCATCGCTGAGTTGACTACCATAAACGAAACCATACTTCCCTCAGACTCACAATGGATCGATGTAATAGTTCGTTCACTTATGAAGTTGTGAGTCACTCTGGTGTCGACCAAGGTTGCCACCTTCACCCCACATATTGTTGCATCCACAAAACAACATATGACTTCTCTGTATTACAAACACTATCCATGGTCCCTTGCCTTGAACTCATCCAGATGCTTCATCAAATCCTATAACCCTTCCTCCATTTCCTTTGATGGTTTTGGCTATGGTTAGCCTACTTCTCCCAAGGATGCGAGATCCTTCCTTACAATTTGCACATGGTTTTCATCCATCAGTTCCAATTATTCCTTCAATGGAAGTTTCATGCAAAATGGTTAAATTTGCACAAGAAACAAGGAATTGGAATACCTATGGGGTCAAGCAAATCTCCTTTCCTCATTCCCTTGACTTCACTTCTAGCCTGGGCATCCTGATCCTTCATAAGTGACTCCACCCTTTCAGAGTTCAAAGTTTTGGTTTCGTTCATGAACTCTTTGTTGCACGATTTCTTCTATGCACTGACTTTGTTCTTTGTCTTTGGGAAATACTTTGTGAAATGGTTCCTCGAACATACTTCACATATGATAGAGTTGATGTCTTCAAATGAATTTGGCTATTCCATGACGACATCGATGATGGACATGGATTCACCCTTCTTGGGAAAATCTAAATCCGAGACTTGGAAGTCTTCAAAGTTCATCCATTGAGAGAGTCTTATGTCTTTCATCCCACGAATCCCACCATGCAATGATTGACCTGATCTTCTCTAATATTTTTTTGGATGCTTCCATGCTCATATTCCATTCTTCATTAGGGTTTGGCTTTGTTTTGTCATCGGTCATCAATTCCTTCACGTGTTTGTCACTGTTTTCGCACATGTATGTCATCTGTAATCGTTGTTGCAACTTTGTGTTTTTTCTCCCTTCTTTCACACCACATAATTTCCTTTACAACAACCTTTCATGTCAACAAGTGTGCCCCTCCCTCACAATTGTTCTAACTATAATAGTGGATAAGGATCAAAGATGCTATGATAAGTTCACCAAACCATCCACCAAACCAACTCTGTATAGTTTTCTAAGATGTGCAATTTGTTTCTTTCTCTGATACCACCTATCATGGAGTTGGTGAACCTTCGGTTGGATGACATAATCATCCAACATTCCCACTATGGCATTGCGACTATTCAACTGGCGACAAAGCCACACCGACTTACTTGGACTGGACTACACCTTACTTCTTCATTTCGTTTATTACTTATTCATTATGTGTGTTTCTTATACTTAGCCAATACAACAACTAAAGAACATCTATAAAGAATAAGAACTAAATGTGCAAGTGGGCATCCAAACCAACTTAACATGCAAATTATTAATACATAACAATAGTGTGTCAAGCCTAGCTCATGCCACACACAAAGAAAGTTTACAGCAGGAGCTTCCACTCGGTTTACACAAAGAACTTGTGAAAAAACACCAAGACCCTTATTTGGAAAGTGAACCTGTGCATCCTTCCTTCATTTCCTTAGTTAGGAACAAAAACTGTCTTTGTCATGCTTCATCTCTGAAAAAACCGTTTCCTTTCCATAAGGTACCAAATCTATTATATTAGTAGAAAAGAGAAATAATATAGAGAATAACACCGAGATAGCAACAAAATACGAAAATAATACATAGATAACATCGGAAAACCGAGTTATATGGACCTACAACAATGGAATTAAACTTTTATGATAGGAAACAATGTTCACTTGTCTCTTTGAGGGGGAAACCTATAATATAGAATAGCTCTATTAAAATAATTTATCAAGGAAAAACGTCTAATACCCTTTACTCCTATTTATACTAAATCTATCTATCCAAAAGAACAATCTAGAGGAAAATCCTTCTAGAAGTGGAAGCTTCCATTATGTCTTCTTACATTTGACTTATTCTTCCTTATTGCTAGGTCTTATTAATATTGGCCTTTATTACATGGAAATATATTATTCTACCTACATGAGAGGTTAGGGAGGTTAGGTCCCTAACATTCCCTCCGCCTTTAAAATTAGCCTTGTCCTCAAGGCTTGAGATGAGGAAATTGCTGCAGAATGGTAGCTGGCTCAGAGGTGGCATCTACTGGAGTTGTATCTTTCCACTCGACTAACATTTCCTTGATGGTACGCTGATGAATACGATGCTCACGTTGGTTCAAAAATTCTTGTGGGCGCAACCAGATGGAGCGTTCTTCATCCAACTCGGGAAGGCTAGTTTGATTTTGGTACTTAGTTCCAATCACCTTCATTAAGCAAGAGACATGAAAAATAGGATGGATCTTAGAACGAATCGACAAAGATAACTGATAGGAAACATATCCCAAGCACTTGAGAACTATATAAGGACCATAAAATGTGAGTGTCAGTTTTTGACAATGGTCGACCTTTAGTGAAGTTTGTTCATAAGGTTGCAGTTGAAGAAACACATGGTCTCCTTCAAGAAATTGAGGTTTGGAGTGACTTTGATCTACTTGTTTCTTCATGCAATTTTGAGCCATGACCAAATTCTCTTTGAGGGTATGGAGAATAGCCTCTCGAAATGTAAGCATTTGGTAAACCACATGGAACTTTGAGACACCTAGCATGTAGGAGAGAACGAAAGGTGTCTTTTTTCCATATACTTCTTCAAAAGGAGTCATGCAAGTAGTTGTATGGTAAGAAGTGTTGTACCACCATTCAACTAATGGTAACCATTGAGCCAACTTATTTTTCCTTTATTAAGAAAAACACCTCAAATATGTTTCCAAACAGTTGTTGACAACTTTATTTTGACCATAAGTATGTGGATGATAGGATGCGTTGAGATGCAATTGGGTGCCCTATAGCCTGAACAATTCTTGTCAAAAATTGTTGGTGAAAGTGGGATCTCGGTCATAAAAAATAGAATGAGGCAGGCCATGAATATTGAGACATGATCCATGAAAAGTTGAGCCACAATGGATGTGGTAAATGGTGTTGAAGAGAACGAAAATGAGCATACTTAGAAAGATGATCAATGACCACCATTATGACTGAATTATTTCTAGTTTTAGGTAATCCCACAATAAAATCTATAGAGATGTCCCTCCAAATAGTGGGTGGAATCAGAAGTCATTGTAGTGTGCTAGGAGATTTTATTGTTTCTCCCTTGTTACATTGACAAACATCACATTCTTCCATAAAAGTGCAAGCATCCTTTTTCATACCATCTTAGAAGAGCAACGTTTGAACTGATCATAGGTTTTGGTAAACCTTAAATGCGCAACTATGGGTGTAGAATGAAGCTCAGAAAGAAACGTGGATTTAAGTTGTGATTGTTTACATAAATAAAAATGACATTTGTAGTGAATATCATCATTGTGCCAAGAGTACCTAGGGGAAACTGGAGAATTGGATTGCAATTGTTGCATCAGATGCAAAATTTTGTGATCTTGTAGTGTTTCCTGGCGAACAACTTGGAGCCAATGTGGAACAATAAAGTAGAGGGAGAAAAGGGACCCACCATATTCATATTTTATGGAAAGAGCCTCAACAACCACATTTTCTTTTCCTCTCTTTTAAATTATCTCATAATCATATCCAAAGAGCTTAGTCACCCATTTTTGTTGCTATGGGGAGGAAGGTAATTGCTTCAAAAAATAATTGAGGCTTTGATGATCTATCTTAATTTGGAAGTGATTCCCCAATAGATAAGGGTATCGGAGATCCACTACATGCAAAATAGCCAAAATTTCCTTTTCATGGATTGATTGAACGAAATGGCACTCTAACAATTGTTTGTTGGTAAAGGCCAAAGGTCATCCATCTTACATAAGGACTGCTCCAATTCCTCTCCCAAAAGCATCACATTCTAGGACAAAGGTATTTGTGAAATCAGGAAAGGCCAATACCAAAGTGGTGCACATAGCCACCTTCAAGGCTTAAAAGGCCTGATCAACTACGAGAGTCCAAGTGAAAGAATTATTTTTAAGGAGATAAGTGAGAGGTGCCACAATATTTCCATAATTCTTAACAAACTTGCGATAATATATAGTTAAACCTATAAAACCATGCAAGCTTTTGATAGTCTTGGGGTGAGGCCAATCTTACATTGCTTCAATCCTCTTAGGATCCACATGCACACTGACCTTGCCAACAATATGATCCAAGTAATTGACTTCTGAGGAGACAAAGGAACATTTAGAGTGCTTGAGGAAAATTTGTTGCAAAAAGAGTAGATGGAGACCTTGATCCACATGGGAAAGAGGGGATGGAAAAGTTTTACTATAAATGAGAATATCATCAAATAAAATTAAGGGTAACTTTGAATAACTAGCAAACAAGATAGAAGGGTAACATTGAACAATTGGCTAGCAAGATAAAAGGGTAACTCATTTTTAACTACCATGTCAAATAGAAAACATTATACACCCTTTTAATAATTATATGTTTATTAAGAAAAAAATGAAATTTTATAAATAAATTTTCTCATTGATATTTTATTTTAGAAATATTTTTTCTCTTAACATCTTTAGTATTGGCTTGCATTAAACCATGAGAACTTTGAGAATGAAACAAAAAGAATCTAATGATCAAAAACATGGGGCGGTCTTCTCAAGGTTGTTAGTTTAATTTAAGAGGTACCACTGGATTGTACTTTGATTATCTTTGGATTTTGTATTTAGATGATCAAAATTTTTCCATATTTAAATCTTTGGGCATTTTTCATAGAAGGCGATGCTTTTTAAAGAGATGAGCATGTTCCTTTCTTAATAAAGTATGTGGACTCATTCTTTTGTATCAATTTTTTTTTTCTTTTTTTTTTCTTCCCTTCACACATTTAAAGATATAAAATTTCTTGTCAAATTATCTTTCTTCGGTTGTATATTTTTTTATATGGGTTTACAAAATCTTTTTTATTTTATTAAGTAGTAAATTTTGATATGATTTAAAAAAAAATTGTTATTTGTTTTTAATTTAAATAAATAAATTAGTAAAACTTTATTTAAATTTTAATAATTTATGTGTATGGATGAATTATTGCATCTTGAGTAAGAGGTTAAGTTGTAATTGGAAGTAGTATTTGGTTTAATGTATGAGATTAAGTTAAATATTGCTAAAAAGAATATGATCTAGTGGAAATAGTCTCATGATGACCACAAGGGATCATGTCTTCTTGCAGAGACTATTTAGGCTAAATCCATCTTTTGGTCCTAGAGTAAGACCTAAAACTGCTTCTAATTGGCTAAGAGATTATCTTCTTCTTACTTAAGGAAATAGGTCAAATGACCAAAACCCCTAGGCAACTAGTAGGAGAAGAAGTTTGCCCCCTTAAGGACCTCCACCAAGTCATTTCATGTGGTGTGTTTTTCCTTTAATATCGATGATGAGTTAGCCTACATTAATGGATAGTAGCAAGTGATGGTTGTCCTCACTACCAATTGACAACTGAGTTATGAGGTTTTCCCACCTTCAGAAAGTAAAAAAGTATGAATGATTACATGTGAATTATTTCAATGTTCTTCAAATGCATAGACCAAGTACCTTAGTTGTCTCCAAACTTTGGAATCCCACACATGAGGAATGCTTACTTGGACGAAGGTGTAGCACACATTTTAAGGGTTCAAAGGGGCAATTCCCTTAGCAACCTCATGTAATTACTCAAATGGGGACTTTAAGGATAGTGGCCACATCTAGCTATAACATTTGGTGTACAAAACAACATGCACACTTAGCTTTAAATTCTGCATGCCAAGTTATGACTCCCAACATATTTCATACTTTGAAATATTGAAAAGAATCTCTATTTGGTAGTGCTCTTCATTTTCCCTGTGATAAGACTTTCTAAAAATATATATATATATTACTAAGTTGATATACATAACATTTGTATGTCATGGAATTGTTTTTATGAGATAAATACCTTTCCATACAAAATTAATAGCCCATATTGATCTAGAGAAATAGTTCATGGTAACATATAAGCTCTAATATACCATGATCCTTATGCCAACGGGGGTATCCATAAGAGAGTTATGCTTCCCCAGTGTAGAATATTTGGTTGAAAGAGTTTCTAAGAATTTTTTGAATTCAAAAATTAATGTTTTTCTTTTTAAAAAAATTTGAAAAATTGTTACTAGTCTGTTGAATGAAGGACAAGTAAACTTGATAAACAATAAAAAAAATCAATGTTTTTCTTTTTTCACTAAGAGTAACTAAGTAAACTACATTTAAAAAAAAAATCAAATTAACTTAATTATTATTAATAATAATAATAATTATAATTATAAAAACAAAATAAACTTAATTAAACAAAAAACCAATTACATACATCATATAAAACTTAACATGAAATTAAATAATAATAATAATAATAAATTATAACTTAAAAAATTGATCCACATTTAAGATGAATCTCTTTAAAGACTAAATCCTAAAT
>JASDQU011402634.1:48136-70004 GCA_032191745.1 Picea mariana | reverse complement strand
ATCTCCTGGCTTAAGAAGAGAAACAATTGAAACTCATTCTCTCAGGTTACGAACCTGATATGCAATCACGTATGCAGCATATAAAAGATAAGCATAAAAAGAAGAAAGCATGCAAAAGCATAATATCAACAATACACAGAGATCAAACACATCCATGGATTTGAATCAAAGCCTTTTTCTATTAATTCAATATCTGTACATGGATTTTTCTTCACAAGCTCTCTGCTCTGCTCTGTCTTTTGCTCCTGTATGAATGAGAATGATAATACAATGTACAAAGGGAGGGTGTCTATACTCTGTTTTCCCTCTCGAAAGTAAAACCGTCTAATCTAGACTTAATTAACTTATCTACTTGCATTAAATCTAGTAAATGCCTCAGCTACCTAAGGACGAGAGCTTATCTGCTCAAGGTCCGTTACAATATACAAGTGCTCTTCATCACATCAACGCATTAATGTTTGGCGCAGCCATATTACAATGTTTCAAAATTTGAATGCTGGCGTTCTCCAACTGTTCCTTTGCCTCCACGCGCTGGCTCGCTTGATAAGTTGCGGATGCTCCTGCATCAATTTGAAATTTCCCACTCAGACACCCCGCTGTGATGTTTCCTTCCTCTTCACATTTATCGACTCAAATTAAATGCTAATTCTATGAACTCAACTATTAAATTAAATTATGAAAAGGTCATTATTAATGATGTTTCTATTGAGCCCGCGGGGGTGTAGACTGATTGGAAAGTGTCGCGTAAATGGAAGGAAATATGTAAAAAGAGGTCTCAAGGTCGACTCTCACCTTGATTTACCCGGAGGGCGTGCTTGCAGGCTGTGCGTTCCTCCCTAGGGGTTATAAGGCAGCCGACAGGATTCAACCCCATGTCACGCGAGTACGATATTGTCATTGTTACTAATTCCCCTAGTTAAAAAAAAAAAAATGATGTTTCTATCGAGGAAAATCTCATTTATTTTAGGTTAATGTTATCAATCAAAGATCTAACGTAAAATATTATTTTACTATTTTGAGTGGCGTTACAGAGAAGTTTTTCAACCTATTGAATATGGTCGAAATGAGACAATGTTTATGTGGGGATACCTTAAATATACTCGCAAGAGAGGATCCCAATCATCACTGGTCTAGAGAATATTGGTATTATTCAACACTTCCAAGGATAAATAGTAACAAAGTCTAGACATCATGAATAACTTTAGTTGGTTTTGTCCATGATGTTTTCGAATGCAAAGATATTGTCACCTGATGCATTGACAAATTTGACAATAATAGAAGAACCATTCCTTTACAAAGTGGTTCCCATGTTTCATTCATTTCTTCACTCTTCAAGAATATGTTAAAGATACCGGAGCCGAATCCAATGTACAAAGGAGAAGATGCCAACAATTTTCATAGAGGGAAAAATAATGGAATCGAACTCTTGCAAAAATATCTACAAGACCGTGCTGCAATGCCAGAAGACCTATCCAGAATCTAGGTTAGTTCTTTAAAGGAAATCTATCGATAAATTGCTTGGTTGTTTACTAAAGTTACAGGTGAGGATTCTACAACAACTATTCCCCAAATGACCTTGTATATTTTATATTTTACAGGTCATGAGGATGTTTTTTTTTATTGGGAAAAGATCATATCGAATGCAATTTCTTCATAGTTGATGAATTTCAAAAGCGAGAAAAAGTTTATATGGCCTCATATCTGGTATTTCTATCACACATTGTTATGTTTTTAAAGGTATGAATGTTGTAAAAAGGGTAAATCCAAATATTTTTCTTATGACTATGTGCTATCAAGCTCTCTTGAGGCAGGAAGTTATCCATTGTTTTTATGAAGTTTACAATGATTTTTTCTCTAATTTAAAAAAATTAATTTTTGGGAAAGATACTTCCAGGATTTGAGAGTAAAAGAAATTTCAAGCTTAATCAATGCTATTCGACATTTTGTTGAAAAAAACATAAAGAAAAAAATGTCTCTCAATTTAGATTTATGTGACTTGGCGAAAATTTTTTATGCTCTCGGTGTAAGAATTCAAAATACTAAAGAATATTTGAATGCAGAATTGAAGAATCATGAAGGACTCTTCACAGATGGGGTTTCTATGTTTCTATCGAAAGTCTCGATAATGACGAACCATAGAAGGAAACAAGAAGATTTTCCCTCTGAGAGTAGTGTAAAACAATTAAAGACATGTTGGATTGAAAGAATTAATACATCAAAGGGGTTGTTAAATCAATTAAAAGAACTGTCATGGAAAAATACTGAGGTATACTCCAAGATGATTGGTTTGTATATCGCGAGCTCCACTATTGAGGTTTCATATCCAAACTTAATCTCAAATTCAATGATCATGAGCAGAGAGAAATTTGAAGATCAAGTTGAGCTCCACTATTGAGGTTTCATATCCAAACTTAATCTCAAATTCAATGATCATGAGCAGAGAGAAATTTGAAGATCAAGTTGAGAATCTGAAGAAATTATCAACCTAAAAAATTGATAGTATGGTTGAGCATACTTACGATGACATTGTTAATTGGTTTGTCGAGTATACTATATTGCAAAATTTATCTATTGACCATAGGAAAATTGAGAGTGAATTTCTAAGTATCAATGTATAGCAAGAAATAATTGTTTCCTCATTAAGGGATTTTATTCAAGAATGGCTAAACAAAGCTATAACCAAGATTGTTGAATTTCAAATGGAAGCAATTACAACCGGCCACATGACCACAACAGACAAAGATATAAAAGGTGCATCAACAAGAAAATGAAAATAAAGAGATACCATCACATAGTAAGTCCATACTGATTACACTTTATTAGATTTCATATAGTTAGATTTATTCTTTCATTGGAAAATTGTAACCAAATTCTCATAACTTCCTCCTTGTCTTCTTTCCAGATCCTGTTGCTCTTCCTCCATTCCATGCTCTTCTCTTCATCATATTTCTTGTAAATATTTTTTATGGTCCATAGAATCCCCAATCCCAGTCCATTTATGGACAAACTCCTTTAAATTTGAAGTATTGTAACAAACATGATCATATTTTAGAAATCCCACAGAACTATGTCATGATCACTTTTGATTGTATTTTATAACTCTTAGTTTTGAGTTTAGAATATTTGAAGTTGATCTATCAAAACATTATTTTGAGCTTAATAAGTAGTACTCTTTCAAAGTTCTTTATAACTCTCAGTTTTGAGTATAGAATATTTGAATTAGATCTATCAAAACATTATTTTGAGTTTAATAAGTAGTACTCTTTGAAAGTTCTCTTGTGCCATTCGATCATTTCTTTTATTTGAATGTGATCATAAAATTTATAAAACTGTGATGGATGTAAAGATATTGTGTGATCTTTGAAGTTCTTGGTCCATTTCTCTCTCTCTCTCTCTCTCTATATATATATATATATTCTTTTTCTTTCTATCATTAATTTAAATGTTTATTAAGCTATAAAGAGTAGGATTCATTCATTTGAAAAGAGTCTTATATTATTTGATATAAAGTATTAAAAAAAAATCCTAAATCAAAGAAAAGTAACACCTCTTTAAAAACGCACTCAAAAACTATGAAATTCTTTAATGACAACCAAACATTGTTATCTCCGCAACAATCACTTCACTTGGACTTTAAGTTGATCAAATCTCCAAGCTTTATATTTGAGCAAAAGAACATTCTTGATTGCAAGTTCTTGGAGCCAGATTTCCCACCTGCAATTTTATTTGCAAAGCCATAAGTTCTGCAATTTCCCTTGTCCAAACCACGTTTAAATGGAGCCATAGTTCGGAGCTACTCTACCAATGACGAATTGAATTCCTCGTACCAATCACACAGCCCTTTGTCAATGTCAATATCAATTAACCATTATGAAAATCCCACGCTGGACTTCCATCGCTGGTAATTTGAGGACGGCCACCTCTAGAGTGTGTTTATATCGAATTTATGCTCACGTTGGATAAAGGGCATTTATTCTTTATAATTGTTCAAAACTTTCAATTTGTCTTCTTGGATTATGGTATTGTTAAAGTTTGATACCTTACTTCAATTACTAATCGAAATTATAAATGGGTTTGAATTAATTATTATCAGATTAAAATAATTCGTGGGTGGATGAATTTTGTTTTAATCATGGGAATCGGTATCTGTAATTTGTAGATTTAATTTTGTATCTGTAATTTGGTAGGGAGGTTTGATCTAGGCTATACTCTAGATAAGTATATAAATTTATTGGTTATTATTAAATTCAAAATTATATAAGATATACTATACTCTAGATAAGTATATAAATTTATTGGTTATTATTAAATTCAAAATTATATAAGATATACCAATAACCTTTAACTTAGTAAAAGTAAACATCATCAACCATAATATTTCATAAATTTATTGAATAACTTTAAAATTTTCACGATTCCCTCGACGTCCATCATAGTTTCGAGCAATGTAAACTCGATCGTGACGCTTCTGTTGGTGCTTAGGTTCCCCATGCAGGCTGGTGATCCATATATACTTAGAGAGATCCCAAACCATCGAAGGACAATCACATGTCACGGAAAGCTACTGTAGTAAAAATGGAATCCACAGATGCAACGACAACCCGCATGGCGATACAACATGCCCTCGTAGCTCGCGGTTCCACTGTATTAGTGGAATTCGGCGCTGCTCCCGGTCATGAAAGAACAATTGCACACCAAACACTGGACAAGACAAGATCTCTCCAGCTACTAACAATGGTGATCGTTATTTTTCACTTAAATTGTGACAGTGGGATATTAAAGAATATTTTTAATTTAATTAGATATTGATAAATATCTTCCAAAATCCCTTTATTGAAACTCTTATCAATATATCTTTCCAATAAAAAAACCATATTTTTATTTGATATCCCCTATTTTTACAAGATATCTTTTTTTATATTCCCAATATTTATAAACCCTCTTGTGCCCCACATCCTCTTCCCTTAATATCTACAATATATTGACTCTATTTTTAACAATTTTAAAATTCCATTTATGAATGTACCTGATAAGATATTGGTTAAAGGGGAAATTTAATTTATACCACTACCCATACTAGAAGCAATAACATGTAGGCTATTTTTACTCTACAACTTGAACATTTTACTTTTACAATTAAATATGTAATCATGTCTTTACACTCCACATAAGTACATCAAAGGTCAATTAAGATATTAAGATAAAGAATGTTGCATTTCAATTTAAAAGTAAAGATTATGAAGCATTTTTGGATTTGCTTATTTTTATTCCAACTTTCATAAGGAATGTGATAGGGCCAAACTTCACATATGTAAACAAGATAGTTAAAATGTTAAAAATTAAGTTTTTGTTATCACACTCCCAAGGTCTAATATTTATACATTTTTTTAGATTATAATGAGATTACTAACTACCAATAATTCTCTTCTCAAAATTATGATTCAATTTCAAATGAAAATTGAAATTGATATCTAAATATTTGTTAATGCGAAATTTTAAACCAAATCTCCCTATGTAATAATGTTAGGTTTAAAATTAAATATTTACAAAACACTCATAAAAATGATAAATGTTTATAAAAATAATTATTTAAATCAATGTTACTGCAATGTTTAATGTTTCATAGAGTGATATTCAGTACAATGCAATACAAAATGGATTGTTGCTACAGAAAAATAACTCAACAATATTTCATGGAATGATTTTCCATATAACGAAAAATAACTCAATTAGATAGTGTAAGAGAGGGGAATGGGTTATGACTACTTAGTCATACCTCAAGTATTCCTATATACAACCTAAGCTAATAAAACCTAAGTTAATAATATACAAGGATATCCCTCCTTAGTATTGAATTAAGTGTACAAGTAAGATACTTTATTACGCTGAAAGGCATACACTTATTGACAATGGGCATATTTAATAGGTTTTTAGTTTTTAATATGTTTTTTATGGACGAGATTAAATATGCCTAAAATATTCTTAGTCGTCACAATAAATGAATGGCTCTGATTTCATCCATTAACTTCCGAGTTGTTATAAAGACATCCATTTATATGTTTACTTTTTTACATTTACCTAATCGTGTTTAAAAATTACTGTGTTCACTAACTTATTGCCATGTCTACCTGATTAAAAAATATTAAGCTATTCGCACAGAGTGGTAAGATCTTGGCGTTTCATGGCCGCGTTTCTGTGGCCGCATTTGGTGGCCGCGTTTCTGTACTGACACCAGCGGTCGCCAGTCGGGGATTTTGTTTTAATATGCCTTTCGACGTTAATCAGCCACATAATTATGGTTGTGCTAGTGATAATCCATTTTTAATTCCAAGTTCGTTTATATTCATAATTAAATATGACGTAAAAGTGAATTCCCACATGTAAACATACAACGTAAGGAGACAATACACATAGTGCCCAACACAACGTAGGGAGACATTACACATAGTGCTAGATGCCAAAAATGGTTTTACTAAAGGATCATTCTTTGATTTGTCTATCAGCTTATTTGTCATGACCATTTTTATCTCTATCCAACTAAGGTAATAGTTTTATCTTGTTATCAAGGAGGTTAACAACGTTTGATTTGTTAATCAGGTTGTTATTGAGACCATTTTCATCTCTTTGGTAGTTCTATCCTTTTTGTTGAGGAGGTTAGAAACCTTCCATTTGTTAAGAAATTTGTTGATGGTTTTGTAAGCTTTCAATTTGTTATGTAAGTTATTAGGATCATCTTAACCCTTTTAAATTAAACTAAAAGTTTTATCCTCTTTTTATTAGGTTAACATGGTTAACATAATTTTACTTTTCATCTTTGTTTTTTAAAAACTCTAATATCAATCTGAATTTTGTGAATTTTGATTATCACAGGAAAAATTGTCTTGGCACAACTCCTCCTCATCATAGTTATTCATAAAGTCAAGTTCCTCTTAACACAATAGTGTATTTTATTCCTACCATGAGAATAATAATTCCATGTCCTAAAGTCATTTTATCATTTTTTTTTCTCTTGCAATAATAATATTCCTATTACGAGAGTAATAATTTCATACATTTTCTTAGTACAAGAGTATTTTTGTTATGAAAGTAAGAGTATTATGATCCCCATGTCCTAAAGTCATTTTAGCATTTTTTTTTCTCTTACAATAATAATATTCTTATTACTAGAGTAATAATTTCATACATTTTTCTAGTGCAAGAGTATTTTTGTTGTGAGAGTAAGAGTATTATGATTCTTATTGTGTTACTAATAATGTTATGTATATTCTTCCTACATTTCCATACTTTGAATTTTATCTATATTGTATTTTTTTAATGGAAAATTATTTTTGAGAATTTCTTTTCTATTGAAGAATATTTTTGGTTAGATTTTCCAAAATTTGAAATTCTACAAAGTAATTTTTTTGAAGTGAACCTTTACAACATTTTAATAAGGTTATCTATGAAAGAGATAGCTCATATGATCATATTAAAATATATAATTATCTATTAATATTAATATATTATACATGATTGATATATTGAAATACAATGGTATATATATTAATATACATTTGGTGATAAGTGATATTTTTTGGAAAAATGGATGACTTATCATTATTATAACATAAATGAATGAAATTAGTGGTAATAAACCATAGATATATTACAAGGGTTCTTGTATAAAATTGATGGGTGAAAAAGTGGAAATGGGTAATCCAAGAATGCACTAAAGTAAGAATACACTCAAGAAGGAATGCACATGCATTCTTAAAAGCATGCATGTGTTCCCTTGACATTAGCCTTGGGCCCATTCAGACCACCATTCACATGTGCCAACCCGTCCATCAAGTTGGGTTTAAAGGAATGGTGTGCATTCTAGGAATACATGCATATATTAGGAATGCACAATCATTAATAATTCATTTCGGTTCCTTTGTCTATGAATAAAAAATAAAAAGATTGTGAATTCTTCATTATTTCTAAACCATTGACGCATGTTATTGAGCACAAGGAGAGGCATTCTAGAACATTGTAGTAGTGTAGTTAAATGTGAGAAGAGTGTCTTTATCCATCATTCCTTTGAATTCAATGTAGTTTTATATGTCAATTGTTATGTTTACAATTCTTAAATTCTAAAAATTAAGAAAGGAAATAAAACATGTTTAATTCTTATTATATTAAATATCATATAATTATGTTGGCATGGAGCTTTCACATGAAAAAAAACCTGAACCCACCATCACCAATTGAAGAAATTTCCAATCTTAAGCACCAACCACAAGGTGGAGATGTAAATAACAAACATAGAGAATGTCATTGAAATACTGAGAAACATAATTGGATCTTTTAGAAGAACTAGAGAACCATCATGCCTTTAGCTCACTACAACCCTTACGGCCATTGAATCTTCCAATTTCCATGCCCAGGGGAAATTATCTTATATTTTCAAATATGGGGTTGCGGACTTCGAATACTGTAGGATTGTCAACAATATTTCTCATAATCATTAGGTCCTAAACCACTTTATGTTTTTCTTGGGATATATTCATTATTTTAAGTAACATATATTTAGTTATGCGGACCTTTAAATGTGGTTATTGGAGGAATGCATCATATATTATATTATCATGTGAGTAATATGAATAATAACATTACCAACTTTGAGCCTTTCCACCGATTATTGGCCTTCTTGTTCTCCACTATGCCATTCAAGGATGGGGATAGATAGAAATGGGGTGAGAGATTTACAATTTTCGAAACAAGAACTCATGGCCTTGTTAATTGACCCTAGAACTGGCCAATTCCCTCCTATGAAAAAGAAGCATATTTGCATGGACCCATGCATATAACAACCATTTATAGACAACTAAACGAATATGTGATTTATGTTTTTTTTTAAAACTCCCAACAATAATACAAATGTGCCATTGTATTTTCTTAGAAATTGTGAGCCATATTTTTTTAGGTATCCATGTCAACTACTTTAACATTGATGAATTCTAGGGAGTAGGTTTTGTATCTATGCAAAATTAACATAATTCCAGGTGTGATTCATTGAGAGGGTTGCACCATCATAGGAAGATTCTTAACCCCCCTTCCCAATATCCTGGGATTTTAGACAAGATTTATGAGATCCAAACATCGATTACCACCTTGATGTTGAGTTGTTATATTCTTTGCAGTGGAAACTCAGACTAATTGACTGGATAATCAAGGTGTATTGATTGGGTGAATGTTCGACTAGAATGTAAATCAAGTCGATGGTTACGTCGAAGGTCGAAAGGTCGATTGAATGAAGGTCAATTGTACCAAGATACTGAGATTTAAAGGATCACAACCAATCATTTTCATGGATCTGTGACTATTTTTTAACGCCATGAATTAGTTTTTTCATGCTATAAAACCTATAAATATGATATCATGTGATACTGATTTGTAAACTATGGTGGATATTCCAGTGGACAGTTTTTGACCACATATCTAATAAAATAACTAAAATATTTAATGTGAAGATCGGTTTCCATAGATCTGATATTTTTTAATTATTGTTTTGTCTTGTTGAAATGTATGAAATAGCTGAAATGTGAAAAAATAGAGAACATAAATAAATAGACACACACCATCCAGAAATAAAAAAAAAATATAACCTGGATATCCATTACGAGAGAAAACCCAACTAGAAGGTGAGGTTGCCTCGCTCTCTTTTATTCAAATGTAAGCACAAAGAAAAATGCATGCTCGATGGAGTTTCCTTTGACACAATGGTCTGTATGGCTTTGAAAAAATCTCTCCTCCTCTCTTATGATCATAAAAATACCACTCTCAACTATTATTTTCAGCTATGGAACAAGATACAATGCAAAATAATGGAACCCCTTCAATGACACTTGGGCACTTTATTCGATGTTTGTTTTTTATTATAACGTATGACAATGATTTTGAATAGTTACGCACCGGTGATCCGAAAATATTTAGACACCATTTATTCTTGAAAATATATATGCAGTATCTAACTTGTTTCTGTATAATTTCTAGGATCTATTGAGGTGATTGCAAAATTTTGATGTCGTTCTTTTTACCCAAAAAATCATAAAACTGAAGATTAAATACCAAAAACACATGTAACATGATTCAAATGTGCCAATTTAATGGATTTTATTAAGATACATCACTCACAACAAGAAAATAACTGCACCATTGAAATGCTTGCAAAATTATGAAACTTTTGACTATAAAGTCGACCGCTTTCCAAACTAGCTCAATTTTGCGCCTTCGAGCACACAAAACAATGCATTAAATACTCATAAATGAAAAATTGAGTACAAAGTTTTACAAATGACCTCAAATCACAAAACATACCTCATATTCATGATCCCTGTGAAAAATCATTCAAAATTGATATAAAACACTTGAAATTTCTTCAAGGTACCATTTGACATGCTTTACGATGCAATACAAAATTAAGCTATACTTGCATGTATTTTTGTACAGTTCATACAGTCTCAAAATTGATGCATACCTCAAAATATGTGCCTTGATATGCATGCAAATAGGAATGCATGTTTGCATTGGGATTTGTGCCCATTATATAACTGGATTCTCAAAAACTACCTCCAAATTTGGCTACAACTATATGCTAAAATTAACGGAATCTTCGTTAAATTTAGAGGTTGTTGGTGTAGTGATTGGAACCTCCCACTATTCTAGCGGAGGCCCAGATTCGATTCCCATAAATAGAATATAATTTGTTATATTTTTTGGTTATAGTTTTAAATCCGTTGGTTGACGTAAAACATGTGTTTATATATTATATATGTATAATCCACGAAGGGGCTTATCAAAGTTTGGGCAAGAAGTTTAATATGCCACGTGAGTTTCATATAATATAATATAATATAATATAATATATATATATATATATATATATATATATATATATATATTCTTGAACAATCACAAAATACACCTATACTATAGCAAAAAAAATTATTTGTTCACTACAAGTCCATGGTATGGGAGTATGGAATGACTGATGATCCCATATGCACTTTTACAAGATATTCATGCAAAATTTCTGAAAACATATGGTGATCGAGATGTTGATAGTAAAGATGAATTCTTAAGAGTACTCAGTCAGATTCTAACAATCCAAATGTAGACACGATTAACCGTGTACTGGCACAACTGGGCGAGGTATACCATGTGATACTCGAGAGTATTGAGAAGACAATGGAGAGAGGCGAGAAATTGGAGGTGTTGGTAGGTAAGACTCAATGCATACACGACCATAATTTCAAATTTGAGAAGCAAGCACGATGTTTTAAGAACACAAACTGGTAGATGGTATTTATGGGTTAGTTTACAAATGTAATGAAGCTAGGATTTTTATTAGGGCTAGGTTTTTATTAGGTATTAGGTTTATAGGGTATTTTTACTAATTTTTTTAAACTTTTTAAGTTTTGATATTTTAATCTTGGGTTATATAATTTTGAACAAACTTATAATTTTTTGTTTTTTAAATTGCATTTTTCAATACATAAATATGGATTTAATCTACTTAAAAATCCTACAATACTAAAATTATTTATTTATATTTTTAAATCACAAATTTATCCTTAAATAACATTTCTAAGTGCATAAATAAATTCAAGACTCCTCAAAAACTCTATAACACTAAAATTATTTGTTTATATTTTTTTAAAATCTAAAAAATACTTAATCTATTTAAGTAATTTATTTATTTATTTATTTTAATATTTAGCTTATTTTAGGATGGAGTAATTTTAAATATTCAAGTAATTTATTTATTTATTTATTTTAATATTTAGCTTATTTTAGGATGGAGCAATTTTAAATATTGATATATGAGAGTTAAAATGGAATAATTTATTAAAAATTAAATATTTTGTTTTTAAATCATATGGTTATTTTTGGTTATTCCCATGACTTGTGAAAGTTCATATAAATGTATGATGTGAATTGGATGTTCATCTAAAATATTTTGTAAAATTGTAATAAACTTGTTATTTTATATTTTTTTTTGCTTGTTTGTCCGTGACCTGTGGGACTAGCCTTTGGTTGAAAAACTGTGACTCAGGGGCATCTAAGGCATCAAAATCTCCCGGATATCGCACCCGAACTTAGCCACACCAACCCTTAAGATATATGGATTGTTTATCCCCGTAGGTTTCAAACTGATGACTTTAACATCACAGAGTGCCTTAACAACACACTGCATCATCGATTGTCCTACACCTCAGTGACCAATAAACTTGTACTTGCTATTTTTATTCTATTTTGTTTTATTTTTTTGCAAAATGGGAAGTGGGAACTAACCATGTGACTGTTCTCCTTTTAAATGCATTGCATTAAAATAATGTAGGTTGTAGTGAAGACAGAAAATAGTGAGGTATAATAGAAAAAATTAGAGCTCGAAGAGGTCAACCTGCTTGAGATTGAGTGGATGAAGGAGTTGATGTGTCTATAAGCCATGGTCTCCTGCAATTTTGGTCTTCACAGTAGATAACAATACACAATGTCTGTCTATAGCTCATCCATTTATAATTTTCTCCTGACCATAATAAAGATTCTTGTCAATTATGAAATCAATTTATCATTGTTTTGATTTCATGGCTCTCGTGTGAGTTTTTTTCTATGAACGATTTTTGTTATGATTGATTTGAGATAAAACAATTGATTTGTATGTACATTGGGCATTCACCTCTTGAGGGTTGGTATTTCCTTCATGAAGGTGTTGGCTGCAAAACATACTCATTCCAATGGCTAGTTAATTGATGACAGACGTATCCACACACAATAAACAATTTGCTTGTATGCACATTGCTTCCCTTAGCTATTTCACTAATTGATCGAGGAAAATTGTGTTGGTTAGTGGATAGGCTTTCATTGTATGATGATGGTTTTCATTTGGGTCAAAACCCTTCGTGTTGGGCATCTAAATAGACTAGATAATCAATGCTAGCCATTACCTAGCCATTTTCTCAGAATTTGGCATTCTCCATCGGTCCGGAAATAGTAGGTCAACTCTCTTGCATACTCTCTACACTATCATCAATTTAATTCCATGCATAATGACTTCCTTCATTGTTGGGTATTAATTTTTGAGGGGTTGGTGTAATACGCCCTTCGTTTGGTCCCAACACTCTCCTTTTAATTTGTTTATGCATTGGCTCCACCTCACTAAGTCGTACATATGGTCACACACAAAGGTGGTCCAAGTGTTGGGTTGAAATGTGACCTAAGCGATTAACCTCCACCAGAAAGACTCTCTAGTTTGGTGAATCCCCTTTACACATAGTCGATTTATTACTTGGAAGGATTATCTCATTCAATGGTGTTCGTTTTTCACTCGATATCTCCATATTTTTTTAATAAATTGATGCAAGAGTATAAAGGTTTTCATTTGGAAAGTGTGACCTACTTACAGAATGAGAAAATGATTCCATTCACAATTGATTCCAAATAAAAACTTGTTATATTGGGAAAGACATCGAATTTATTTCCACAATAGATTCGTGTTGAAGAAACAAACAGATCACAGGCCCACTGATTATGGATCGGATGGTATCAGATTAGGTTCATTAGATACCTTGAAGTAGTTTCCATATGAAAAACCTTGAATAGGGATAAGTTCGAAGATTTGAGAAACTTCAATCGAAAATATTATTCAAAAAGGATTCATAGAAAGCTAAGAACAACTCAAAACTCATAGAGGCAACTCAAAATGCTCAGAATGGCTTCAACAGACAAAGAAAGGGAAAAAATTCAAAGTTCCAAAAACTCAGTTTAAATAGCATGGTCATGAAGAGCATGTCACAATCTTTCTAACAATGCAAACGACTCGTCAAATAGAGTTATGAATCAAAAGATATAAGCTGTCAAAGTTCAGGTCAAACTTGGTCAAAAGTCAAAGGTCAAGGTGACACGTGTCACCATTGCAAGGGTGACACGTGGCACATCCATACAGGGGGATTTGGCACATCTGTAAAGGGTGATGTGGCACTATGTTATAGGTCTACATGGCAGACTCTCACTGGTACATGTGGTTGGTTCAGTGTTCCATTTTCCGGTTGACACGTGGCAGAGGACAACCAATGAGAGGTTTCCACGTGGAAACTCCCCATTAGCCTCTTACGGTCTAGTTCATTAAAACACATTGGAGCCGACAAGAGTCGAACTCCTAACCTCTTAGCCCAAGAGACCTTACAACCTTCGTGCTAGCCAACCTTCCACTCTATGGTTCTTGTTTATAACATGGCGAAAATATCATTTAAGTTTAATAATGTTTCGTATGGCAGAAGAAAAGGGCTAGGCCTTCGACCCAGCCCTTGGTTCTATGTTAACCCACATGATCACGTTTCAAACACATGCCATATATGGCATACCCACCATATTATCCACCATTTTAGTGGCATATTCCGCCAGTTCAAACTGTCCACCAATTTAGCACGTGTCCCAAAATTTGTTGTTGCAACAATATGTGTTAAAAAGGGGAGGCCTGCGGGATTCGACCTCGGGATCTCTGCCAATTACATGCCTTAAGATAGAATATGCTAACCAATATGCCAAGCGCTCTCTTTAATGCATAACCGTCTGATTTTATTATAAAAAGGGCCCTCTTCCAGTGTACGAGACGGAGGAGAAGCAAGCACACTCGTACTGATTTTGGAACAGTTTTTGAGATAGGGGCATGCATTTTGATATTATCCCAGTCATTTATTCCAGAGGCAGTGGCACGAAAACCGAGGCAGGGGTGTCTCTTGGGCCTGAAAGTGTCAGACTCGGATTGAGGCATGGAGATAGTCATTTTTAGGTAATTTTGCGCCACCAACGCAGTGGTGATGTTAGTTTTCTGATCTGAGAAAATCTTTTGTAGCTCAGCTCCAGAATGAGGTATACTTATGTATTTTGCTCAATTCTTTTGTGGAGTTAATAAAAAGACCTACCCATTTGAGAGAAGGACCCGGAGACGTAGTCCAACAAGGACGAAATCCGTTATCAAGTTCTTTGTGTTCATATTGCATGCTTATGTCTCTTCCTTTTGAAGCTTTTCCTTCCTTATGGTGTACTTTAGTTTTATGCTCATTTAAGACAATTCTTTAATGAGTCATCGGAAGAAAAGATCTCAGATCAAAATCCAAGAAGAAAATTAGTATTGGAGAGAGAGAGAAGATGACTTGGAGAAATAGCTTGCCAAGCACCAGGAATCCTTCACAACCATGAGGGTAGAATTAGACTAGAGCAGGTTGCAACTCTTATAGTTGGGGGATAAATTCATTGATTTGGATAATTAGCTAGAGGAAAGGTTCATGAAGGTCACTACCCACCTATACCATGACTTGGAAGGGAAGGAAGAGACCTTGAAGAAGCTAGAAACAATTGCCCAAGAGACCAAGCAAGCCCTTTCCATTTCCATATCAAAGCTAATACCATGATAGTGGAAAACATGGTAAATTCACCTTCTAATACCCTTGGTGACTTTGAGAAGCACACTAGAGGTATCAAGTGAACCTCAAACCAATTTCGTCAAGGAAAGAGGAACCGAAAAAGAAGTGTATGCAACAAGCCACTCAAATCTACTTATAGAAGCTTGGAAGAAGGTAGGAAAGAGATGATTCTCCCATCCATATTTGGTCCAAATCTTAGGGGACCAAGAAACTAAGATGACAAGAATCATCAAAAATTGAAAAGGTATGGCTTAGTTTTTTAATGTTGCAAGAAAAGTGTTTATAAGTTTAGTTATTATTGAAACTCTAGAAGGTCAAGCAGCCCATGTAGAAACTGTTGTTTCAGTACTATAGATTAATTGAACATTAGGAAGACAAATATTGGAGGCTTCACCTAGATTTTCATCCCACGAACCAAATATCCAAGAAGAAATCTTAGAGAGTTAAGGTTGAGAGAGGCATACTTCAAGTGGCCTCTACATGTTGACATTTCCAACTTAAAACACTTTGTTGTGTGGTGTATAGTTGACAACGGTTAAACAAGTCAAAATAACACAATTTTTATTTAAAATGAAATTAAATTCTCAATGAGGTGCCTTTCGAGGCTAGGACTTCAAATTGAGCGTTTCTGCTCTAAAGAATGAAGCTTGAACAATGAGGAAATACACCTATACACAGAGAAAAAAAAAAAAAAAACTTTCTTCACTACAACTACAAGTTCATGGCAGTATGGAATGATTGGAACCAACTTTTTCCCACCTGCAATTTCATTTGCAAAACCATAACTCCTACAATTTCCCTTTTCCAAACCATAGTTCTAGTTACCTACTCTACCTACAGCGAAGTGTAATCCTCTTGACAGTATATGGCTTCGACAAGAACGTCGATTACCATACTTCCCTTTGTCAATGTCAATTAAACGTGGTGACAATCCCATGCTGGACTTCCATCGCTGATAATTGGAGGGGGACAATTGCTCAAAGCTCTCAATTTGTCCTTCCAAATATTAACTCCTATATTAGCTTCTACACGTGGATTATGGTCTTGCATAAAGTTTGAGACCTTCAAATGCTAATAGAAATTATAAGTTGGTTGTGTTTAATGAGTTTGAATGAATCATTACCCAAAAACAAATGAAAAAAATTCGTGGTGGGTGTGTGAACTTGAAGCATTTCACAAAAATGCTAGGATTGGATTATTAAGGATTTCCAGAAACATAACAGGCAAGAGGTGGAACCCTAATATTATGCAAATTCATCGAATAACTTTAAAATTTCTATGATTCCATCCATATCCATCATAGTTCCGAGCAATGTAAAATCAATCATGACGTTTGTGCAGGCTTAGTTCCCCAATGTCGGCTGGTGATCGGGTCATCCGGAACGGGTTATGGTATCGAACTATATATATACTTCAAGAGATCCAAGGACAATCAGATGTCACGGAGAGCTACTGTTGTAAAAATGGAATCCACAGAGGCAACCGCAACCCGCATGGCGATACAGCATGCCCTCGTAGCTCGTGGTTCCACTGTATTAGTAGAATTCGGCGTCGTTTCCACTGATGAAAGAGCAATTGCACAACAAATACTGGACAAGGTTCCTGCAGCTACCAACAATGCTGACAGCCATTTCTTCTATGCCTATGATCTCTATGTTTATCACGTGAAGAGGAGTAGAGACGTGGAAGGATTGACGGTTTTGTGTGTGGCAGATGAAACAATTGGACGGATGATCCCGTATGCATTTGTACAGGATATTCATGCAAAATTTCTCAAAGCATATTGCAATCGAGATGTTAATAGTAAAGATGAATTCTCAAGAGTACTCAGTGAGCAGATGGATTATGATTCTAACAACCCAAATGCAGACGTGATTTACTGTGTACTGGCACAACTGGACGAGTTCCGCCATGTGATACTGGAGAGTATTGAGAAGACGCTGGAGAGAGGCGAGAAATTGGAGGTGTTGGTACGTAAAACTCAATGCATACGCGACCAGAATTTCAAATTTGAGAAGCAAGCACGCCGTTTCAAGAACACAAATTAGTTGACCGTATTTATTGGTTAGTTTAAGAATGCAATGGTGCTGGGTTTTCTATTAATGTTTTTTTTTTATTTTTTTATAAGTTTTCAATTAAACTATATAAATTTGAATAAAATTATAATTTAAATTGTATTTTTGAATACATAAATATAGATTAGAATTTCTAAAAATAGAATAACACTAAAATTATTTATTTATATATTTTTTTAAATTTCAAAAATATTTAATTAATAATTTTTTTTCTTAATTATTTAGTTTTTTTATTTAAATTTTGAAAATTTTTAATAATTTTTAACAAATTATAAATTTCTCTTTAAATAATATTTCTAAATGCATAAATAAATTCAACACTTCAAAAAAAACTCTATAACACTAAAATTATTTCTTTACATTTTAAAATTTCAAAAATATTTAATTTATTATTCAATTAATTTTTTTTTTCAATTTTTTTTTTACCATTTAACTTATTTGAGGATGGAGAAATTCTAAATATTGATATATGAAATTCAACATGGTAGAAGTATGAAAATTATTTTTATGTTTTTTCAAGTAAGAATCTTAAAAAGTAATTAGAGTTTAAAAAGTAATTAGAGCGAAAAAGTAAAATTATATCTTAGAAGTCTCTTAATTTTGGTCATCCTAGCGGTTTCATTTTTATATTAGAGAGCTTGCTATAGAACCTGGTCCTAAGGACTGGCACCTCGCAACAAATGGCATCCATAGTTCACCAGACTAGTGATTGATAGTGGCACTATATTGGAATTTATCTCTAGAATTTCCTGTTGGAGGCACTTACCAATTTGTATAATTTTTGTGTTGTTATTTACATTGCTTGACAAGGTTTTAGGTAAAAATTTTGATGAAAATTTTCATAACCTTTTCAATGGAGATTGAATTTAAATATTTTGGGTTTCTGATGCAACAATACTTACACGATCGATGAATATAGATCCTGTTGTAATGCAGTAGACTTCTACCCATGAAAATATCAATATCTTATACACAGGCCTGCGAATGGCCAATTTTTTGCCTGATAAGTTCTTCAATTTGAATTTTTCTGTGTCCTGTGTTTGACAGTTAACACGTGTATTTGTGGCATTAAGTACTGTTAGCCCGAAAATGATTTGAATTCTTTCATTTTCCTCCGATTTGGTCTTCTTGTGTAGACTCACATTTACAATTACAAAGATTAAGATAGGATTTCAGTTGTATGTGCGTTTGCACGCTTTGTAAAGTTTGTATATTTCTCAATAATAGACAATAAAATATAAGGCTAGCGACAATCACTGACTGTTCTAGGTCATCACGGTTCTAGTAAGAACAAAGTATTTAGTGTTGGAGACCCTCCTAATGCCAGACATTCTATTATGGAAAATACCATAAAATCTTTGGCCCTAGATGCAGAGAATGTCGTAGATTTTGTTGAATTAGATGTATAGGTACACCAATTTTGTCATATTCTAGCATAGGTTATGATGTTTAGGCTTGTTTCCTTCTCGGAACTCGGATATTTTCTTTGTTTATAAAATGTTTAATCTTGATTTTGTCTTATTTTTTTAGAAATTCTAAGGTTGCTTTAAATTTGTTTCAGGTCACTAAACACTATCAAAACTTAAGACTACCTCTGTATTTTGCAACAGAGTATTGTGAGAATTCCTACTTGCACATTCCAGAACATAAAACAAACTATGCATTTTTAAGCTTAACTTGCCTTCGAATGAAATTTGTAGTAGGATTTAGCCCTTGTGTGTTTGTTTAATTTCGAAGATATTTTATAGCGCCTTTTCCCATATGTCATTATCTTATTTAAACTTACAACCTAATTTCTAACCCCATTTCTGCTTTTTTTATATGATAAATTTCATTCTATTTTGCTTAATTCCATTTTTCTTTCAATGTAAATTTAAAGTACAATCTGAGTTTCAATTTGTTTTTTTGATGAGTCAGACGCAGAACACACAGAGAAATAACCCACAAAATAGATTGTATTGCTTGATTGATTAAACCAAATACATCTGCCTCGTATTTATAGAGGCCTTTAGAAAACACTCGAGCGTCCAGAAGGTTCTCGGTGTCGGTGGATTGTCATGAGGATATGGCGGTAGAACTCTCTCGAGGTTGGTGGAAGCTTCGGTTGGTAGAAATTAACTTTTTTCCAACACTCCCCCTTAATTTCTACCACTAATTACATCAATATTTTCAATGTCCAATGCTTCTCTCAAATATTCAAATTGGTCTTGTGCTCATAGCCTTTGCAAGTTGTTCTTTTGATCTGCAATGTCAACTCCTTAGTGAATACATGTTTTGGTTAGGTCTTTATCTGAGTCATGTCATCATCTTCAATTTCTATCTTCATATGGTTGGGCTTCCTTCAATGTGTTACTTTATTACACAACACACGCTCACTTGAATTTCATCATTTTTGCTTCTTCTTTGTACCTGCATAACATTGATTAATGCTCAAACTTTTGCGTCTTCCTTTTGCATCTGCAAACAACTTGGTCACTGATGTCCATATAAAAAGAGATCCATCTACCCAGTTCTCTAGGTATCCTTTTCACATACATGGTTCATCAATATATTAGATAACATGGTCACAACAAACTCACACTTTGAGATTACTTAATCTCACAATTCTCCCCTTAATCGAAGATCTAACTTCTCCAATCACCATCAAACTTAGATACAAGTATACCTTACCACCCTCGTACCTATCTAGTGGTTAATTCCACAGTTTGATGCCACATCCACTCTTTATGCCTAAGAGGGATACACGCTACATGATCACTCTAATCCATGTAGGCCTGTCTCAACAGGGCTTACTAAACACCTGGGGAATATAGCTTGTCTTGCCTATGGCTAAGCTTTACAACTTTGGACCAACAACCTCTTGAGGAATATAGCTTGCCTTGCCTATGGCTAAGCTTTACAACTTTGAACTAAAAACTCTAGGGTGTCAGGTACTACCGATCATGCACCTCTTACATCATATATGCATCATTTCATCTCAGGTACAAAAATTCCACATTCTTTACTAAATGCCCAACAAATTACAAGCCCATTACATATGAACTCATTCAATATGCCCAATAAACCCATTGCTTATTATCACCTAACACAACAGATGCCAAATCTTATCCAACTCCAATTTGAAATCACACATGACTCATACTACCTTAAATTTTGTTTGTGTAAATACACTAACACTCCAATAAGACATTTTATCACAAGACAAAAGAAGAGCATTGCGTGTTCCTCTATTCTTCAAGAAAAAATTCCATTGTGAACATATTCTGAAATTATCACAATCCAGGACACCACATCCCGTCCTGAGATTTGTCAAACACATCCAATTTTGATAATGTGGGCATGTAGATTTTTACCTTCAGAGAGAGCCTTCATCTTCGCGCATCCTTGCAGCATCAAAGCATATGCCTAGACTTCTCCACAGTGATGAGAAATGGTCCTTTCGCAAGCTCGGAAAACCAGACTTCGAATTTTCTTTTGCCAAATATTGTCAAATTTGTATTGAACACCCTCAAAAGCGAGGGCAATTGCCTTTCTGTAGGACTGGAGCTTTTCCAGTATGGAGGGCAGGTTTGAATCCGACTCCACCACTAGACAGTTTTCCTTTATAACAAAGAAGTGTTTGTCAGGCTGCTCCTCCAACGATGTCCCCAAAAAATTTCTAACACAATCGACCCGTTGAGTCTCCTCTTTCAGGATGGGGCGATACTGAACAACATTACCCTTGACACGGGACTCTCTGGAGGCATTCGCTTCTTCTATGCACTTGCAGAGTAGTGCTCTCAACCTTACGACACTCAGGGCAGCTCAATGCTTAGCGTTCAACTCTCACTGAGAACAGAAATGGGGGTGGCTCCGTTTGACGGCTACCTCCAACACGAAACCCTCGACGACCTCCTCTGCTTGGCTTCAACTCGGCTCCCTCAACTATTCCGACAAGCGCAATCTCCACTTACTCTGCGGCCTCTTATCTGGATCCGCAGGTCCTCTCCCATCTTACTGCTCTTGATCTGGGCTCTCAGCCACGACCGCTCTTTTCTCACGGATCTGGGCTCTTTTCTCAGCCACAACCGCACAACCTTCACAGCTTACACTTGCTCTACTCTCCTTGAAGACTCCTGTGTTTTCATTGCAACTCTTCAGCTCTCACACTAACCTGGAAGTTGCGGCTTCCTCTCCAACAACTCACATGATCTCTCTTGCTCTCTGATTCTCACACTGCTAAGTCAATGTTCAACTCTCACAATACTGCTGGGGTTTCCTCTCAGGATCCTGGGCCCTCCCGCGAGGGAGTGAGCCCAGTCCTGTGCTCTGATACCAAATTGAACGGTCAGACGCAGAACACAC
>JASDQU011402633.1:53893-80826 GCA_032191745.1 Picea mariana | reverse complement strand
CATGTAAATAAATGAGACTTGTATATCTTCTGCTTAAATACAACTACTACAGTTACATTAGAACATATGTACATATATATATAGTGTTTAGTAATTAGTTAGTTATTTCATCTCTTTTATTTATTTTATTTGTTTCTTCTAGGACTTTTAGATTGGCCAACGGAGCCATTAAATCCGTTAGAACAAGTTATACCAAATGTCTTGGGTTATTTAGACAACCCCAGACTAGACTCATTCTTCCAATTGACAGATGATCATTTTCACCTGTCAACAAGGTGTTGCCGAAAGGGCCAGTAGTTAGGGCTTGTTAGTGCGCTCTTAGAGCTGAACCCTGAGTCTGCCCCTGTGCTAACAAGTACGTAAGTACATTGTCCTAAAAATTATCTGGGACCCCCCTCTAACACAGGGGATAAACACGAGGTCGTGTGAGGAAAGGAAGCAAAGATAACCCCTCCAAAATTGGATTGAACGTAGTGGGGAATGCATATTGAGGGTATGTCTCGGGAGTAATACCGATTGCATTTTCCTATGGAGCTTTGTGGACCTCAAATCCGTTCGATATATTTTGTTGTATTCCAGACCATTTACTTTTGATACCTCTGATAGGATTTAGACTTTTTATCATGTCATTGTGATCCGCCCGACTGTCGACTGTATCGTCCTAGTGACTAACTGTGAGCTGGAAACTTAGTTTCCCATATTCTAGGGACTTACACGGGTGACTGTGGGGGTATACCATGCTACCTGGGGCAGACGTGGGATCACACTTCACAAAGTATACCCGGAGGGTGCTTCAATGTTCGAGTTACACTTGCACCGGCTAGTTTCTCTAGTGTTGTCAATTAGCGTAATTGTCCTTCCTACAAGATAGTCAATTGTTTGATTTGTATTTTAGGAAATTTTTAGTGTGTTCTTGATGTTTAAATGCTAGTTCAGCCTTATTGTGTTGGTTGATCATTTCACAGGGTGGAATATCAACAACTCCATCGGCCGCGAAGTCTTCAGGCCCTATCGTTGGTAACATTGGAGCCACCTCCTCCACCATTACGACGAAGACTTGACCAACAAGGGTCGTTCAAAGCAGCCAGGTTGTAGGAAACTATGCCCTAGCCCGTTGCGCAAGGAGACTATTCAACTCTAGAGGAACCTATCATTTTTTACCTTGACACAAAATCTCTCAGGCCAGCCAACCCTTCGATTATTGACTTGTGGGCGTCGATATTAATTCAATTTATCCCTCCTGAGGTGACACCTTCTGAGCGTTAGCTAGTATTACAAGCGACAAAGGAAGTGAATGTTTCTACTTCATCCGAGAGTCCTCATACTCTCATTACGGCTACTATCGCAGGGGGAATCTTGCCTCCTCTCCCACCTTCTCCAGGCCGAACCACAATGGTCTTGACTCCCTCTACCTTGTTCAATGGTCTGATACAGTTATCGGCGTCGATCTTCGCTCTGTTTACTTAGAGTGTGATGGGCCCTCCATTCTCATATGGGATGCCTGACTTTGATTCGAACTCCGTTCTTACCTACTCCACCTTACAAACCATGGGTTTGGGGGAAGAGAGATCAAACGCTCCCATGAAAAGGTCAACCAGGGGAACTTCAGTCCCCTATAATGCCATTCATTATGATGGGGGTTGTTATCACCGGAATTCACCTTCAGATCACAGAAAAGGAAAGCCTGATACCCATCAGATTTATATGGTGGATGTTGGTTTTATGTGGGTGGAGTTCAATGGACAAAACTCAGAATCTAAATGATTTTCAACACAAAACTGGACAAGAAATGCACATGGAAGTGAGGGCCACATTAACTTCAGTCAGTAAATTGATTTAAAATGAGAGCAGATGAAGACTTAATGAGGGAGGTGAACAAGACTGCTATGGGCATCAGGGCTTCTAGTAGCTCTGAGAAGAAAAACCCAAACTCAAGAGCATTCTTGAGCTTGAGTTCAGACAATGGAATATGTCCAAATAACACAGTTACAACCAAAAAATGATCAAACCTTCGTCATCTTGTAAATTAAATAGCTCGATTGGATCTTCCATGCCCGATCCATCTAGTGTGAGAGGGAACAGAAACACCAAGAACTAAGAAAAACTGACCATGATACTTCAATAATCAAACCTCCATTAGAACAGTATAATGATCCTCGACTGGATCATCCATGCCCGAGTGTTTTAAACATCTTTTACAGACAAAATGAAAATAAACAGGAAGATGGATTCTATTAACACGAAAGTCTCAAATCGATTACATAACGAGAGAATAGCTCTGGCATCACAATCATTACAAAATTGGGATCTCTGCTCAACCATCCACCATTACCAAATAACATAACTCCATACATATACTCAAAAATTTCGTAAACAATAGTAGAGGCGTGCTCGAGCTTCCATGGCGTTGTGTCTTCTCAGTCAGACTGCACTCGCAGTCTCCTCTGCACACACCTTCCTCTATTAGATGCGATCTAGGCTCTGCTAGTCCCTCTGAGTCTCCTCGGTTAGACTTCTCATACAGCATGTTGTCAGACACAATCTCAGACTATTTGGGCTAACAGACTTCCTTCATGGTCAAACCACTCTGAATTTCCATTCATGGGGGAGACGATGCTTCAACCACCTCCCCAGCTTTCATAATTTCTTCATCATGATCTATACAGGTGTGAACCCACTTGGCACCTGGAAGACATGGAGGCCTCTCCTTTTGTTATTTAGAGGCCAAATCCAAGGAAAAAATTCCCCCCTACAAGGACATGTGCTAATAGGGGTCATATACCTCCTTTGTCCCCCTCACTTGGTGGTTCTTGCTAGCAACCAATCAGATTGAATGATAATTATATCTTGTTTGGAGCAGGAAGTTTAGGACCTTCATCTTACACAACTTCGATGGGATCTATGTCGATCTCTTTGTTCAGCGTGTTTGGGAACAACGCTTTTTCTTTGGCTATTGTCTTGGTTGGGGGTAACACCAGCTTTGGGCAATAGAACTCGGTGCAAGGTACTATTCCTTCACAGGGAGTGACGACTGGATTTTTCTCCACTTAGGGTCTTTGGAATCCTTGGCCGGGATCAGCTCCCTCGCAAGGGATCTCGGTTGGAGGAAATCCATTCCATGCTCAATGGAACCTAGGGCAGGGATCCGTACCCATTCCCGTTGGATCAGTTGGGGGCACCCCCTTAAAAAATCCTTGGAAAACAATGCAGGGAGTAATCCCCACACAAGCTTTGTCGTCCAATTACGGGAGTCAGCCGATCATACCCCAACAGACATAGTTTATGTACGCTGGTCAAGGCCATGGTTTCTACCAAAACCTTGGCCAACAGTGCAACTTTTCCTGGCAACCTGGTGCCAATAAAACTCCAGGACCCTCTTTTCCTATAAATAGTACTCAACCTAAACTATCATTTTTGGAAACACTACATCTTCCATACTTGTCGAGATTACCGAATGACCCAATTTGTCATGATCCGCGTTGGTCCCCCATGATGACTAAGTTTCCCTCAGATATTCCAAAATTTGAAGAAAAGCCTGATGAGGATCTAGGTGATCATGTGACGACTTTCCTTTTATGGTGCTCGTCAAACTCGCTGAGGGATGACTCCGTCCAGTTGTTCCTTTTTTAACGCACTCTTACAGGGGGTGCTGCAAAATGGTAGATTGAGCTTGACCTCTCAAGGTACTCCTACTTCAACAAATTGGCGATGGTCTTCTTGAACCATTTTCATGTACCTGTGAGATAAGATGTTGGCATCGAATTGTTGGCCAACTTTGAGCAAACCAAGGTCAACTATATCTTAGATCATATCCAAGAATGGTAGCGTAGAAATATATTGATTAAGGTCTAGGTCCCTCCTACTTTCTTGCTTGAGTGGTTTCTGAAGTCTTTGGTGCCCTAAAATGTTGTACTCATGAACACATGGCCTTGGCCCTCTTACTTGCATATTTTTCCAAAGCACTGCTGAGAAGCTCTTCTTAAAAAACTATTGTTTATAATATGTATGCTCCCTGCACAATTACAGCCTGCATACACATTCTTGATGCACCACTACAACTCGTGTACATACACATGTTGCACCATTACAACTCGCGTATTCTTGCAAAAGTTGCAAAAAAATAAAATTTGCAAGGAATTCGTTGAAATTTATGGTCTATTGGAAGTTTCTCAACTAATCTAATTGCTATAGCCCATCACCCAACCGAATAACCATCATTTTTCCATACAAAAAGAGGTTTTTGGGTCTCATTTCACATCTAAGCATAAGAACAGTGAAACTCTGCCCAATTTCACTTCCCCTCCTTGCCCAAGATATTGTTTCCTTTTGTGAGATATTACCTTAGCATTCCCTCATCCGTCCCTTCATCCTCCATTTAACCCATTCCCTTACATAGAGGTGATCAAAAGGTTGAGAGAAGAATTTCATTCAAGGTGCACTTGGAGCTTGGTAAATAGGACCCTGGACCAGGTTCGTGGAACGGTGGCTGACTCAGATTGTAATGTATAATCTTTGTATGATGAATAAAAGAATTACATTTTCCTGTCCCAAATGATGGTGTCTTGAGTATTTTTATTGATTTATACTTAGCATTTTAACATCTAACCCTAACTTATGTATAGAATAGCATGCTTGTAGTTCTTGTTTGCCTATATTTGGATGCAGGTCAGCCTTGGGAGGAGATGTGCAGTCAGTGGAGCTTCCAATATTGAGCAGATCATCACTAGATGTGGGATCAAAGGTATAGTTACCCGATCTCTTCTCTCATTTGATTTCTTTACATTAGTTTTGGTATGTTTGGGGTAGAATAGATAATTGATTAGATTTTAGACAGTTATTCACTATGTCTACATATTGAACCCTGGTGTAGTTAAAGAGGGGTTTTCCTGCTAGCAAAACTGGCGACCATACTGGGGATTACCTCTAGGGTTTTTTAGGGGATTTTGGGTTGTTTGATTGTTTTTTTATCCTTTCAAGTTTCTTTCTAGTTTTTTGAGTCTGTCAAGGGATTTTGGTCACCTCTAGGGTGCATACTAGTTGACCCTACCCTGTAATATTGCCTAATCTTTTCTTTTTTGGAAAAATACAGAGGTGTACATGCCCTATATTGGGTCATCCCGCGTACATACATGCTCTGCTCAGTGAACAACCCACGTACATACACAAGCTACTGATGCAACATCTCGTGTCTCTAATTCAGGAAATTTTTTAAAAAGAGGGAGTTTTCCTATTTCCTAATTGAATTCCACACTTCTCAGGGTTTTCTAGGTTCAGTCTAGAGTCTTTGTTTACAGCCGTAGCCTGCGTATAAAGTTCAGTTTACTTGTTTATTTAGTTTTCTTGTATTTACCCTTAAAAATGATTTAAGCAAGTTGTTGAATTGTAGATCTTCCTTCTTGGTTTCTTGGTTGAATCCCTGTGACCCGCAGTGGTATAAAGGTCTTTTCTAGTCTTGTTTCAGTTTTCCTTTTAGCCTTTTTACTTTCTTTCAAAAACAAAAAAAGATTTATTTCATTTTTTGTCTTTAAGGCATTTAAAAAAAAAAAAAGATTTCCATTTCAGTTTGGTAAAGTAGTTAGAGTTGGTTATTTGTGAAAAGGAAAAAGATTATTTCTTTCAAGTTCTTCTTGATTTCTTAAAATATAAGTAGCTTTTAATCAAGAGAAAGTAGATTTTAGGTTTTATTTACAAGATCTTGAAAAGTTAGTTAAGAAAAGTTTTGTTTACAAAGAGTTAGTTACAAATCTTTGTTTTTAAATTTGAAGTAATTTTTCTTTCGAGTGCTTTGATTTTATCCTCTTTTTCGTTTCTTTATAACACCATTAGTTTCACCACCATACCTTATGAATAAATCAAGCCTTTAAAAAAACCGCTTAATCTAAAATACATTAGACATTTTTTGTTTGTAGGGTCAAGAACTAGTTTAGGGTTAGGGCCTTGAATTAGGTTGGAGAGAAAACTTTTCAAGGCCATTAAATCAAACTTTGGAGTCTGAGTTAGGGAGTGCTTGAGTCCAGTGTTGTAAAATTTATCTGTAACCCCCCTCTAACACAAGGGATAAACACGAGGTTCGCATGAGGAAAGGTAGCAGAGATAACCCCTCCAAAGCGAGACTGAATGTAGTGGGGAACGCATATTGAGGGTTTGTCTCAGGAGTAATATTGACTACATTTTCCTATGGATATTTTTGGACCTCAAATCCATTTGAGATCCTCTGTTTTCTTCTAGACCATGTTATTTTGATACCCCTGATAGGATTTAGAGTTGTTATCCTTCTTATTGCGATCCGCTCGACTCTCGAATATACCCACCTGGTGACTGAATGCAAGCTGACAACTTAGTTTCCCATATTCTAAGGAATTACATGAGTGACTGTGGGGGTATACCACAGTACCTGGGGCAGACGTTGGATCACGCTTCGTAGAGTATACCCAGAGGGTGCTTTTGTGTTCGAGTTGCACTTGCATTGGTTAATTTCTCTAATGTTGATTCGCATAGCTGTCCTTCCTACTAGATAGTCGGCTGCTTGATTTGTCTTTTAGAAAAATTTTAGTGTGTGCTTGGTGTTTAAACATTAGTTCAGGCTTATTGTGTCAGTTGATCATTTCACAAGGTGGAAGATCAACAACTCTTTTGGTCATAAAGGCTTCAGGGCCTGTCATCGATTACATTGGAGCCACCTCTGCCACTGTTACGGTGAAGACTTTACCAACAAGGGTCGTTCAAAGTGATCAAGCTGCAGGAAACTGTGCCTGAGCCTGCTTCGCGAGGATACTGTTCGACTCCGGAGGAACCTACCATTTCTAACCTTGAGGCAGAAGTTCTCAGTCCATCCAACCCTATTATTACTAGCTTTTCGAGGCCGATCTTAATCAAGTTGTCCCTCCTAAGGTGACACCTTCTGAACGTGAGGTAGTCTTACAAGTAGCAATGAAATTGAATGCTTCTACTTTGTATGGGATTCCTCATACTCCCATTACAACTACTACCACAGGGGGCATATTGCCTCCTCTCCCACCTTTTCCAGTCTGAACCACAGTGGTCTTGACTCCCTCTAACTCAAACAGTGGTTCGATACCATTATCGACGTCGACCATCGCTCTATTTACTCAGAGTGTGACGGGCCCTCAATTCTCACATGGGATGCATGGCTTTGATTCAAACTCGATTCTTACCTACTCCACCTTACAAACCATGGGTCTTGGGGAAGGGAGCTCAAAATCTCTCATGCAAGGGTCAACTGGGGGTGCTTCAGTCCTCTTTAATGCTATCCCTTATGGTGGGGGCCATATACCTCCTTCATCCCCCTCGCTCAGTGGTTCTTTCCAGAAACCAATCGGGTCGAATGCTAATTATAGCTTGTTTGGAGCAGGCATTTTAGGACCTTCGTCTTACATAATGCTAGTGGGATCTATGTCATTCTCTTTGTTCGGCGTGTTTGGGAACAACACTTTTTATTCGGTTGTTGTCTCGGTTGGGGAAAACCCTGACTTTGGGCAATAGAACCCAGTGCAGGGTACTATTCCTTCAGAGGGAGCGACGACTGGAGTTTTCTACACTTAGGGTCGGAGGAAACCCCTTCCATGCTCAATGGAACCCCGGGCAAGGCTCTATACCCATGCCCGTCGGACCGGTTGGGGGCATCCCGTTCCAAAATCCTTAGAACACAATGCAGGGAGCAATCCCTGCACAAGCTATCTCATCCAATCACAGGAGTCAGCCAATGATACCCCAACATACGTAGTTTTTGTACACTGGTCAATGCCACAGTTTCTACCAAAACCCTAGACAGCAGTCCAAATTTTCCTAAAAACCTGGTGCCATTCAAACTCCAGGACCCTCTTTTCCTATAAATAATACTCAACCTAAACTACCGTTTCTAGAAACACTACATCTGTCAGACTTGTCGAGATTACTGAATGACCCAATTTGTCATGATCTGTGTTGGACCCCCATGCCAACTAAGTTTCCCTCAAATATTCCAAAATTTGAAGTCAAGCTTGGTGAGGATCCAGGTGATCATGTGACGAATTTTTATTTATGATTCTCGTCAAACTCATTGAGGTACGACTTTGTCCAGTCGTGCATTTTTCAACACACTCTTATAGCGGGTGTTGCGAAATGGTATATTGAGCTCGACTGCTCAAGGTACTTGTTGAGGAAAAGATATGAAATGATCTTACTCAAGGATTTTCAGATCTTGCTTGGCTAAAGAAAGATAGACAGGAATATCACCCTATTTTTATAGCCATCAAAATTTGTATCTTAATTCACAAGTATTGATTACAAAAGCTTAGGCTGATTTTTTTATAGATGAAATCTTATTGGAAAATTTAGTATTTATGTAATTTTCTTAATATAACAGATGTTTAAATAAATATAGAGATAGAAGTAAAGACACCAAGTCAATAATCAAAACATATGAGACATAAAGAAATCGTTTATTTCATTCCAATTCATCAAAATAATCTTTCTCTTTACAAAATTCCCTGATGAAGTTTTGGACCAAAGTCAAACTTAGATGTCCCCGATGAATCATACAAGAGGACTTATGACAGAAAGTAAAAAATTGAACTTTAAAAGATGGATTAGCTTGCCACTAATTACTACCCACTCAACTTTGCACAATAGCCTTTGTTAGTCGTGAAATTTAATCCGCAAACAAACAAGTCTACACAGACTATCAAAGATAGAGCAACACCTCTGAAAAACAAGTGTCTAAATGATGTATTCAACCCTGAATCTTGTTGTCTACAATAGGACCCTGCTATCATAAAAGAGAATTAGGATTCCAATGAATTAAAGAATGAACGAAAAACTGAATTATCTCAACAAAACTCAAAGAGAGGACCTTAGTATGCTTCTCCTTCTATTCTCCTCTTGTTCCTCCTTTTCCTTTTGCCTTTAAGCAATTAGAATTAGTTGAAGTAGTTGAACTACTTCCTTAGTTAAGTTAACTAAAACTCAACCAACTTTTTAGTTAAGGGGGAAAAGTAATAAAATCATAATAAGGGTTTTTAATAAATAATAACTAATAGGTGAGACCCCTTGTGACTCCCTTTAGTTCTTTAAAAATCATAACACAACTAGTTAATCAAACAAAACATCCCTCCTTGTGACTCCCATCATCACTTTCATATTTTGACAATTTATATCAATGATAATTGAAATTATTTCCAAAAATATATTACCCATATATCCAAAAAATAGTGTGTTGTCCAAAATTTCAGAAGTCAACTGTTCTCAACAATCAATAAATAAAAACACTTAAAATCCATATTTTCCACTCTAGGAGGAAATATTTCCCTTGTTGTTGTCACCCTTTGAACTCTTTGAATTTGCCTTAGGCTGTGTGGAGCCTTTAGGCCTAATATCACTGATCATATGAGAGAAAGCATCTCTCAAATGCATGCGTGAGGACACAGATTTGGCAAAGTCATTTGAGGGAGAGGAGGGGGCAACAATGGATTTTCCTTTGTCAAGAGCATGGTGGGCCTCAATTTTTAACCTTTTTCTTGCATGGGAAGACTGTATTGGTGAGTGAACAGGGACATATTGGACAATCTGATTAACAGGTGGAGGAGCAGGTAGAGACAAGTTAGGCCAGCCATGATGTTGGGAGACTGTCGGGTGGACAAGCTCTTGTCATCCATCATTTTCAGGGATTTCAGGTTGTAGTAAAACATGAGGGGGTACTGGGATATGAGGGACCTATGGGGCTCGGAAAGGAGGCATTTTAGGCCTAGGTTGGACCACTCCATTCCCAATCCAGTTAAAAAATCCATCTTGAAATAGCTGGCCTAACTCTTGTGAGTCTGCATCAAAGTGTATAGAGAACCTTAGCCTTGTAGAGCCCATGTTCAAATTTCCTCTTCCTTGGTTACCCCGTCCATGGCTACCTCTACTAAAAAATATCATTCATGTATGCATTATTGATTAACAAATAGTTTCTTCAATAACCATACATGACAACTCTTTTAAATATGAAACAAAAATTGGCTCAGAAACATATCAGACTCATGAAATCCAATCCATACAAATTGTTTAATACTTGTCAATGAGCAGGGGGTGAACAAGGGTTTTGGGATATGTGAGGGATTGTATTTAGCGAAAAGTGTTAAAATGAGGGGGAATAGATCATGATTTCTGCTCACAGACATCAAACAATCAACTGTATCGTAAACCAAAAGAATATAACATTGTAATTCATCCCTGTGTGTTCCCTTTAACTATCATAATACATAATTTATCTTAACTATAATTAAATTTTAAGAACATGGAATGGATAATGAATATGGGAATGCAAGAGGAGTTGTAATGTATGAAAAGTGAAATAATGGTAGGGAAAAGAACAAACATTGTTTGTAAAAACAATTAAGTAATCCATAAAAATAAAAATAAAAGAGAAAAAAAAAATGTATTCAATACAAATGATTCCAAGACCTTTTAAACAATTATTGTGTGTCAAAACTGTCCACTGTCCCACATTCAAATCTTCAAAATTTTTCCATTAACACAGTCTATAATCATACTCATAATCATTACGCCTTTCAACAGTCTTGTCAATAGAATACTTGTGTTCTTTCATTTCTTTTCTTTTCATTTAAACAAAAACAAAAAGAACATACAGTCACATTACTTTGACTCTGTTCAGCATATAAAAATATCAACCACTGCCCATAATTTGTAATTTCCCAAATCAAACATAGACACGGGTCTTTTCCAGAGTTGAACGAACCCTTTTAAAAACTTACTCGATTTCATTATTTTGACAATATTAACAATTAAATTTTCAATGAAACCATACTAAAAAACCCGTGCTTCATTTCTGATGGTGCAATAAAATAAAACAATGCACGATGTCTCCATAAACCACAGACAATAAACAACCAAGTCACAGTCATCAACTTTCCTTCTTGCAATGATCTTGATCGGGACTAATCAAACACACAACAACCACCAACTTCAATTGACACCACGCTGTAGAATTACAATGATCAACACATAATGAAAAGAGGCAACCCTCTGACTGTACATTACCATTTACTCCCAATCAACGAATTTAATTAAAAAAAATGAGATGGGTTATCGATGCAACTGTCACAAAAAAAGGAGGTAGTGACTGTGTACCAATTCTCATTTCCAATTACAACTTTCCAACAACCCGATCAAACAGAGACGAGACAATACTCAAAACCACTGTCATAACCATTCAACCAATTTATGACAGTCAACCAGATACCTGACAAGAGTGTGACTAGTTGGGGTTATCAAAATCGGGCCATGTAACCATGAACACAGGAAATAATCAAGAGTTTGCTTGGTCACCAAAACACAGGGAGACTAAAGGTCGACCATATCAACATCAGGTGGGAAACCTTTGAAGTAAGCACAATGGAACCATGGGATTTTATAACCCTCAGCTCGTGTAACTAGTGTGACAGTTCAAAACCATGTAGGCTAGGCAACAATGCAGAGGAGCAACGATTTCTCACTGGACAGTAACAAATACCAAGAACGCACAAATTCATAACCCTCACACTTTTCTTAAGAGCCGAACCAATTAATAACAATGCCAATGGGAATACAGACCCCAAGTACGAAAACCATAAAGCATACTTCTTGGCATAATGGCCACCCCCTAACCAACTGTGTTGATGCCAAATCACAAACATAAGCCCACGACCAGGTGAAAAACACACAAACACGGGTCTGGAGGATACAGAGTGACCCAAAGGTAGTTCGAAACATACACAACAACCCCATAGTAACCGAATACAACCAGATGTAGTTACCATAACTGTGAGGGGGAGGCCAACAAGGCTAAACAAAGCGAAACCCTCCAACAAAATACCCACAACTACTTAAAACAACATAGAGCCATCATAGTTTCCACCAAAAAGAACAACCAACAAAATCAAAACTTCAACCATCAATTTTTCCATTTGCAAAGGAATAACCACACAGTCATTCCAGAGAAAATACCCACGTTTTTACACAGTTGCCAATCTCAGGAAAACACAAAACAACACATTATGAGCCATCGTTTGTTTCATACATAAAGCGAATTCATGGATGAGCGAAAAGAACCATACTTGTAACCAATGTCTTTAAAAAATGGGCGAGTTGGTCGAGTAATTCCTTCCAGGCTTTAATCTCGAAGCTTAACCACAGAAAAAACAAATGAAAAATAACCATGCTAGGGTGACGGCCCAGTGGGAGAATTATGGAGTGACATTCATTTACTGCGCTTCGCTTCCATATTCCACCCCATTCATTTTCGTTGTACACGACATCCAACCAAAAACCATCCATTAATTCCATGCATTGAAACTTTCACATATTGCTTGCCAATTGTGCCACCCCAATCCATATTAACCATTGCCAAAACCATACCATAACATATATCAAATGGGCCCAATATAACTCAATATAATTCGTATAGCCACTAACCATTTCTAGTTAGGACTAATGCTAATTCCTTTTAATTTCATTTGCGCATAGTCTAGCATAGTATAGTATAGTTCCTTTTCTTGGATTTTTTTCATAAGTCTCTTTCCATTGCTCTTGTTTCTTTTTGTTACTAACATGTGCATTGTGTAGGTGTAACAGGTAATGAATCATGGAAAAAATATCAAATGTAACAACAGTAAAGAAAATCCATTCATAACATGGAATTTAGAGCTTAGAATAACATAATCAACACATAAAATGCATTATCCATCTAACATTATGTCACAAACAAAACCAACACTGCATCATCAATCATATACAACCTTGTAAGCAGCATCGAAACAACAGCATCAATCATATCTCTGAGCCTCCAGTCTACAAGGGGGTCCCACCTACTAGTATTATATATCATTAACATAGTTTAAATAATAGGCTTTAGCAATACTTTGCAGGCAAAATCCTCGTTGCGATTTTTATCGTCAACAAACTGACGACTCCATAGGGAAATTTGTTTCCAACAGATTAAGAACTCAGAATATATGGTCTCACAGACCAAGAACAACGAATCAAGAAGGTATAACTAGAATGATTATGCAACATGGGGAAGTGAGTGGATTTAATGGAAAAATGATCGGGGATTTGGGAATAACTCATGAAAAATGTTAAGTATGAGGGGGTTTATCCCTGTATGCATAATCATTCAACTAGAATTTTCTCTTGACTTCAAGGAGAAAATTTTTTTTATGGACTTTCTCTTTTAAATCTCAAATGGATGAAGAAATGCAAAGCAGAAGTGGGAGATAACCAATTTCTTTATAAGACAACAACAAAAGAAGATAACAAATTCAATTATGCTTTCAAGGGGAACATCGTAACAGCTATGTAAGATTGATTGTTATTGACTAACAATACCTTGCAGGAGTGTCATTGTGGAAGAAGTGATCCAACATCTTATTCTTGACCAAAATTAAACTAAAAAGATGAAAGCAATAAAATTAATGACAGAAATGGGACTGCAAAATTTAAAACAACAAAAATAAAATGACAGAATTGCAAAAACAACAGGAAGCTCTTAAAAGGCAAGAAGAATTTAAACTACGGTAAAAGAAGAATTGAAAATCAGTGGTGAAAATGAAAGCAGAACTAGACTACTAATATACAGAAAATCCAAACAATGTTAAAACCTTTCAAGTTGGTTGCACGTAGTGTTTTAAGTGAGAACCGTTAGCGTTGTAGGAAAACAATCGCTCCTGTAAATATTTTAGAATGTAAGAGTTAGTAACCAGGACAAAAGAGATCTTGAAAGGACCCAAACACAATTCTTGAAACTTTGAGACAATTGATAGCCCTTTAAAGTACATGATTAGATCATCAAGATAGACATGAATAATCTTTTTTTTGTAAGTAAAAAATAGGTGTTACCTACTATATTATATTGGCAAAAATACAGAGACAAAAATACATAGAGATATAGGCTTACTATGCGACCAAATATGTTTCCATTTTACCGGAAACCATCACAATTTGGGGCAAGTATAGCATGTCTAGGAAAATAGGCTAAAATATTGTTTCTCCATCTGTCCTGCCTGAAGGAAACCAGGACAGATGGCAATAGATCGTCTTAACTCTGAACAACAGCATGATGTAAAACCAAACTAAAATAAAAGCTCAAATACCCAATGACATGTCGCCCTTGTCCCCCTGACACGCGGATTTGGCCTGAATGACAAATGTCTGTGCGCACGTTGGACATTTTCACATTGTTGGAGCGTTAGAGTAAGCGTCAAGGAGAAACTCCAGGCATTTTCCCATGAGGAAGGCTCTGTTCTCCCGGTCTGTCATTTGGCCTCGGAGTTAGAACACGAGATCCAGATGTGCTGCGCGGAGGAGTGGAGCATGCAATTCGCTGGTTATTGCCTCGCCTGAGGTGTCTTTCCCCACTTCAGCTCTAGCCTCGACCTCGTCCAAGGATGCAATGTCTGTGCGATGCATCATTACTACATAGGCACCTTTCGAGACCTCATCCTCATATGTCACCTCCTCGACGTAGCAGGTTGGGATGTCCTCACAGATCCTCCCCTTTTTCTTTTCTATTGTTGGAGGTTCTAGGGTGGTCATCATATCATCCAGGCACGGTGTTTCTTCTGCGTAGAAAATTGGGAACTCTTCTTTAGGCTCTTCCTTCAGACAGCTTCCAGCTTGTGTTTCAGGCTCAATTGCAGGAATTTCTTCTCGCTTCATGCCTGTGGACTTCCAATTGTCCAGAGCTGGAGGGGTATGAGCTCTCCTCTCCATTGCAGGCTCAGTTACAGTGGCATAGAGTGCCATGCGGGCGACTCTAGCTCTCTGCTGGAGGATATAATTTGCTATCGTGAGTGCGTGCTCAAAATTATGCCTTCTATATCGATGCGCGGTGTGGGTGTGCCAAGATGAACCGCGATGAGGCTTTCCTTGCTCCCTTGGCATTACGGAGGAGGAGTGAATAGAAGGCACCTCTGGAGTCAGCAAAATACAGATGAGATTACACCAGATCTCACAATCTGCAGGGAGATTCAGAACAAGAATGAACCAGCTATGTCCAAGCTTCCTCGCTTTCATATTTTCGTGGGACGGTGTCACATGGCCCCTTATTAACTCTACCATATTGAATGCTGACAGTGTCGGCTCTTTCACTCGAGGGAGAAGTCCCGCGTCTGTAAGTTTGTTGTAATGGCCTGCTACCATGTTTAATATTGAAGGGATGGGGAGCGGACTACAACACTTAAGCCCTAGTTTAGTGCTAAGCCAAGTGGCAAAGATGCTCTATGTGTCACCCCATCCGGGGATAGACATGAATAATCTTAATGATCAAATCGTCGAAAGTTATTTGCATGGGTATTTTAAAAGTGGTACTCGCATCAGATAAGACAGAAGGCATATGTTCATAATTCAAGGTACCCCAATGAGTAATAAAGGTGGTTTTGTATTTATCTACCCCTTTTACCTTGATTTGATTGTAACCGGAAAAAACCGTCAAGTAAGGGAATCATCTGTGACCCTGCAACTTGATGCAGAATCATTTCCATGTTAGGGAGAGGAAAGTGATCTTTTATAATAGCCTGATTTAATGCACAAAAATAAACGCAAAATCTGATTTGATCACTAGATTTCCGAACAAGAATCAAACTTGAAACACATTCAAAATACTTGACCGAAAAGATGATTCCAGCCTTCAAGAGTTTTTCCAATCCCTTTCAACTACTTGCCTCCAGTGCAGGGTTGATAGGTCTTTGTTTTTGCCTAATTGGTTTTATGCCTTCCTTGATGGGAATGGCATGTTGTATAAGAGCAGGATGAAAACCACAAAGATCCTTATAATACCAAGCAAAAACATCTTGAAATTTGCCTAGCAACTTGGAAAACTTCATCTTCTCTTCATCGGAACATTGGGAACCTATTTTAACATTCTTTGGAGACTCGGGTGTCCCAATTTTCAAGAAGATGGTTTCACCCACCTTCCTTTTGGACTCCTCTTATTTATGTTTCTATTTATTGACTACATCACTCGATGAAATGAACTTTCTAGAGGAGTCAATCCCTTAGGAATCTTGTTATCTTCTATGGATATAATTTCCTTGGGCTTATAAGGCTCATTTTGAATGAAATCACAGATGCTCTCATCGCTAGGGAAGGCCTACTAGGATTCCATATTGTCAGGGATATGTGGACGATATAGATATTGAAAAGTACAATCAAGTCTGTGTGGTAGAAGTTTTCGATTAGGAGAGGCTGCAAAAACAACTAACCGATCATCCATTGATTTCAATTCCCTCTTAACATGACTAATGTTGAAAGATAATAGGTTCGAGATAAGTTCCCAAATAGTTTGGGTGTATCATTTCATCAACTTGTTGCTAGGAGAGTATATCTTACGTACAAGGTTCACAACAAGCTCGAAATCTCCAAAAACTGTAAGGTGACCACAACCTATATTATAGGCATTTTCAATGACTAATAATAAAGCTTCGAATTCAGTGACATTGTTTGTGCAAGCAAACTCCAACCTGTAAGAAAATTTATGAATTTTCCCCACAAGAGAGTATAAGATAATTCTAGCTCCATTACTTTCACTAGAGCATGAACCATCAAAGTGCATGTGCCACATACCATCATCTAAATTGATTGGTTCCAAGGGAATTTTATCCTCCTTGGCAAAGATGTAATACACCCCTAGGTATTCTTTGATATAGTTCACATTAGGTTGTGGAACACTCTCTATGTAAGGTGAAATCCTTCCCTATCTAAGGACTATGATGTTTTTACCATTCCAAGGAACGAATAAGTGTGTCCCGTCAAGTGAGAGGTATCCATCGATCAAATCTTTCTGATCTCTTCCTAAGATGATTGAGTAATTTCTTACTGGCATATCAATTACCTGAATACTAAGGGTTGTCCTTATTTCAGGGTGTGCGAACAAAACTAAGGTCACATCTTTAATCTCACCTATGGTCATTTGTTGTAGACTATTATAAGAGAGCATGCTTCTTGCATTTTCATTTGTACAAGACAAGCCTATCTCTTCCATAATAATATTTGGCATTACACTTGGGCCCGAACCACCATCAATGATGCAACAATGGGCGATCTTATTCATAATTTTTATACAAATATAAAAAAGGGGGTTTTTTACAAGGTATCTAAAGTTATGTACACCTACTTTATTTACAGATGAATCCTCTTCATTTACCTCTTTAGAGAGGTTGTCTACAATAGAATTTTTTCCTTCCATGAATTGTTTTAGATGCCTTTGTTGTTCAGGGATGACAGCCATGTCCAGAAGGGTTGCATCTGCTTTGATGTTGGCCAACTGATTTAGGATATTGTATTTGGAAGAGGGGAGAGGGGGGGTAATTCCTTGACTGTCATGAATCTTAGGAACCTAAACAGTAGCAGCTGGTGAGGATGAGCTCAGGCTAGAATAATTGTGGGGAGGATCATATTTTCCTTTGGGAGTGTAGGATTTGTCCCTAGTATTGATGATCATGACATATTATGGCTTTGCAAAATCTAGGACAACGATGGTAGTTTTTGGTCTTTTACCAAAGATCTTATCTCTGGCACTTTTCATAACCTCACATGTGGTTTCCTCGTGGTGTTCTTCGCAAAAGTTACACCAACTTCGAGGCATGATATCATTAGGCTAAAAATTATTTTCAATTGGACTTCTAAAGGGAGGTGTAGAAGAGGATGAAGCTCCAAGGGTGAGAGAGGAGACATTTCCCTTTCTCTCATTCGCTATCATAGGATTATTCATATCTTGTACTAGTTGTAACAGGGCAGATATTTCATTTGTTTAATCGATTCTCTATGAGGAAGACATGGTCTTTCGATCTATTCTTAATACTTCAAACATGTATGCATAGCAGAACCTAGGTTATCAATGGATTTTTTCTCAAGCATATGGCGGTAGGGGGAAGGTAATGCATTATAATAATGCATGAAAGTGCCTTGGTTCTGAGGTTGAATGAGTTTGTGGATTTGATTATATAACTTAGTGAAATGCAAGTTGAAGGACTTCATGGTCTCACCATATTTATAGGCAATGTTATTGTAATCCCGTAGTTGATCAGCTGGGATTTTAGATTTCTCATAAGTGGATTTGAACCAATAGACTAACTCCTCCCAAGTAGACATAATCTTAGGAGGAAGGTTAATGAAATCAACCATAGCCTTTCATTTCAAGGAATTGACTAATAAGCACATGCAAGTATCATTTTCATTGGCTCCTATGCTATGACAGTCATTAGAACATACCACCAGGTGTTCATTTGTAGTGACAGTGTTATTCCCCAAAAACCTAGGAAGGTGCTCTTTTAATTTAGGAAGTGGACGAGTAGTAGGTGCTAGGTTAAGAGGAGAGGAAACATGCCACGACATGGTTGTGGCGTCTTCTTCAAATTGAAAAAGCCCATACTTTTTAATGAATTTGATAGGGTTTGTGGTAGATTGGACAGGGACATGGTGGCTATATAAGCTACCAATCACTGACGAAGTTGAAGACTGAGAGGAGGAAGCACTTCTAGTGCCACCAGAGCCACCACTAGGTGCCATCTTGTGGATCATAGGTAGGGGTGAGAAAGATGAACTGTATGAATCAAACAAGGTTCTCCTTAGATAACTTTGTTGGGTAGATAACACAACGTTCCTTCTTCCTATTTCAGCAATAGGATTAATTTCAGGTGATAAGCCTCTTTTTCTCCTAGAAACACAAGGGTCTAAGGACATGAAAAGAAGATCAAAGTTGAAGGAACAAGAAGTTTATTGTTGATTTATAGGTTGTCTACGTATAGCTTCCCAACATTCTTGGGAACTAATGTCTCATTCATGGGCAACAATTGAATGAGACNAAGTTGAAGGAACAAGAAGTTTATTGTTGATTTATAGGTTGTCTACGTATAGCTTCCCAACATTCTTGGGAACTAATGTCTCATTCAATTGTTGCCCATGAATGATTAAGCTCATCCCGAGTATTAGAAGTGTCTAAAATGGTGTTAAAAAATTCAAAGCAATGCTAGTCTGATCTTGAAGACCGGGCTCAATATTGGGTTGCCTTGCAACAGGTACAGTCATTAAAAAATAAAACAGTCAAAGAATCAATATCATAAAAATAGATGTATTCGATGATAATCAAGCATAAAAATCAACCAGAGAGATATTGAAGATCTCCCCAGTATGTTCGCCAAATAAACATTGAGGACAAGATATGAAATGATCTTACTCAAGAATTTTCATATCTTTCTTGGCTAAAGCATGATAGATGGGAATATCACCCAATTTTTATAGCCATCAAAATTTGTATCCTAATTCACAAGTATTGATTACAAGTGCTTAGGTTGATTTTTTTATAGATAAAATCTTGTTGGAAAATTCATTATTTATGTAATTTTATGAATATAACAGATGTTGAAATAAATACAGATACATAAGTAAAGACACCAAGTCAATAATCAAAATAGATGAGACATAAAGAAATTATTTATTTCATTCCAATTCATCAAAATAATCGTTCTCTTTACAAAATTCCATGAGGAAGTTTTGGACCAAAATCAAACTTGGATGTCCCCGATGAATCATAAAAAAGGACTTCTGACAGAAAGTAAAAAATTAAACTTTAAAATCTGGATCAACTTGCGACAGATTGCTGCCCACTGGACTCTGCACATAGCATTTGTCAGTCATGAAATTTAATTCACAAACAGACAAGTATACACAGACTATCAAAGATAGATCAACACCTCTGAAAAACAAGTGTCTGAATGATGTAATTCATCCTTGAATCTTGCTATCTACAATAGGACCCATCTATCATAAATGAGAATTAGGCTTCCAATGAATTAAAGAATGAATGAAAACTGATTTATCTCAACAAAACTCAAAGAGAAGACCTTAGTATGCTTCTCCTTCTATTCTCCTCTTGTTCATCCTTTTCCTTTTGCCTTTAAGAAATTAGAATTAGTTGAAGTAGTTGAACTACTTCCTTAGTTAAGTTAACTAAAACTCAACCAACTTTTTAGTTAAGGGGGAAAAGTAATAAAATCATAAAAATGGTTTTTAATAAATAATAACTAGTAGGTGGGACCCCTTGTGACTACCTTTAGTTCTTTAACAATCATAACACAACTAGTTAATCAAACAAAACATCCCTCATTCTGACTCCCATCATCACTTTCATATTTTGACAATTTATATCAATGATAACTAAAATTATTTCCAAAAATATATTACCCATATATCCAAAAAATAGTGTGTTGTCCAAAATTTCAGAAGTCAACTGTTCTCAACAATTAATAAAAAAAAACACTTAAAATCCATATTTGCCAGTCTGGGAGGCAATCTTTCCCTTGTTGTTGTTGTCTCTCTTTTATCTCTCTAAATTTTTCTTAGGTTATGTGGAGCCTTTAGGCCTAATATCACTGATCACATGAGAGCAATCATCTCTCAAATGCATGTGGGAGGACACATATTTGGTAGAGTCATTTGAGGGTGAGGAGGGGGAAGCAATGACTTTTCCTTTGCCAGCAGCATGGTGGGCCTCGGTTTTTAACCTTTTTATTTCATGGGAAGACTATACTGGTGAGTGAACAGGGGCAGCTTGAACAATCTGATTAACAAGTGGTGGAGTAGGTAGAGACAAGTAAGGCCAACCACAATGTTGGGAGACTGTCAGGTGGATAATCTCTTTCCATCCGTCGTTTTCACGGATTTCAGGTTGTAGTGAAACATGAGGGGGTACTGGGATACCAAGGACCTGTGGGGCTTGGAAAGGAGGCCTTTCAAGCCTAGGTTGGACCACTCCTTGCCCAATCCAGTTAAAAAATCTAGCTTGAAATAGTTGGCCTAACTCTTGCATCAAAGTGTATAGAGAACCTTGGCCTTCTAGGGCCCATGTTCCAATTTCCTCTTCCTCGGTTACCCCAGACATGGCTACCTCTGCTGAAAAAGGTCATTCGTGTATGCATTATTGATTAGAAAATAGTTTCTTCAACAACCATACATCACAACTCTTTTAAATATGAAACAAAAGTTGGCTCAACAACATATCAGACTCATTTAATGAAATCCGTACAAATCGTTTAATACTTGTCAATGAGAAGGGGGTGAACAAGGGTTCTGGGATATGTGAGGGATTGTATTTAGCAAAAAGTGTTAAAATGAGGGGGAATAGATCATGATTACTTCTCACAGACATCAAACAATCAACTGTATATAACACTGTAATTCATCCATGTGTGATCCCTTTAACTGTCATAATACAAAATTTTTCTTAACTATAATTAAATTTTAAGAACGGGGAGTGGATAGTGAATATAGGAAGGCAAGGGGAGTTGTAATGTGTGAAAAGTGAAATAATGTTAGGGAAAAGAACGAACAATGTTCATAAAACCAATTAAGTAATCTATTAAAAAAAAATATGTATTCAATACAAATTATTCCAACACCTTTTAAACAATTACTATGTGTCAAAACTATCCACTATCCCACCTTCAAATCTTCAGACTTTTCCATTAACACAATCTATAATCATACTCATAATCACTATGACTTTCAACCGTCTTGTCAAGAGAATACTTGTGTTCTTTCATTTCTTTTATTTTCATTTAAACAAAATAAAAAAAGAACATATAGTCACATTGCTTCGACTCTCTTCGGCATATAAAAATATCAACCACTGTCCTTAATTCGTAATTTCCCAAATCAAACATAGACACGGGTCTTTTCCTTAGTTGAACAGACCCTTTTAAAAGCTTGCCCGATTTCATTCTTTTGATAATATTAACAATTAAATTTTCAATGAAACCATACTACAAAACTAGTGCTTCATTTCTGATGGTGCAATGAAACAAAACAATGCGCGATGTATCCATAAACCACGCATAGTAAACAACCAAGTCACGGTCATCAACTTTCCTTCTTGCAATGATCTCGATCGGGACTAATCAAACACACAACAGCCACCAACTTCAATTGACACCACATTGTATAATTACAATGACCAACGCATAATGAAAAGAGGCAACCTTCTGACTGTACATTACCATTTACTCCCAATCAACCAATTTAGTAAACAAAAACGAGTTGGGTTATTGATTCAACTGTCACAACAAAAGGAGGCATCGACTGTATACCAATTCTCATTTCCAATTACAAACTTCCAACAACCCGATCAAACAGAGATGAAACAATACTCAAAACCACTGTCATAACCATTCAACCAATTTATGACAGTCAACCAGATACTTGACAAGAGTGCAACTGGTTTGGGTTATCAAAATTGATCCCTATAACCATGAACATAGGAAATAATCAAGAGTTCACTCGATCACCAAAACACAGGGACACTGGAGGTTGACCATATCAACAGTAGGTCGGAAACCTTCGAATCAAGCACAGTGGAACCACAGGATTTTATAACCCTCATCTCGTGTAACTAGTGTGATAGTTCAACACTGGGTAGGGTAGGCAACAATGCAGAGGATCAACGATTTCTCATTGGATAGTAATAAATACCAAGAACACACAGAGGCATAACCATCGCGCTTTTCTTGAGAGCCGAACCAATTTATAACAATGCTAATGGAAGTGAAGACCCCGGGTACCAACAACCATAAAGCATACTTCTTGGCATAATGGCCACCCCCTAACCAATTGTGTTGATGCCAAATCACAAACATAAGCCCACGACTAGGTGAAAAACTCGTGAACATGGCTCTAGAGGATACACAGTGACCCAAAGGTAGTTCAAAACATACAAAGAAACCCCATAGCAATGAAATGCAACCGGATATGGTTACCATAACTATGAGCAGGCGACCAACAAGGCTAAACAGAGAGAAACCCTCAAACAAAATACCCATAACTACTTAAAACAACAGAGAGTCATCACAGTTTCCACCACAAAGAACAACCAACGAAATCATAACTTCAACCATCAATTTTTCCATTTGTAAATGAATAACCACACATTCATTCCAGAGAAAATACCCACGCGTTTACACAGTTCCCAATATTAGGAAAACACAAACCAACACATTACCGACCCATCATTCATTTCATACACAGAGCAAATTCATGTATGGGCGAAAATAACCATACATGTAACCAATGTTTTTAAAAAGAGAGAGAGATGGTCAAGCAGTTCCTTCCAATCTTGAATCTCAGAGCTTAACCACATCAAAACCAAATGAAAAAATAACCATGCTAGGGTGACGGCCCAGTTGGAGAAGTATGTATTGACATGCATTTACTGCACGTCGCTTCCATCTTCCAGCCCATTCAATTTCATAGTACACGATAGCCAGCCAAAAACCATCCATTAATTCCATGCATCGAAACTTACACATATTGCTTGCCAATTGTGCCACCCCAATCCATATTAACCATTGCCAAAACCATACCATAACATATATCAAATGTGCCCAATATAACTCAATATAATTCGTATAGCCACTAATCATTTCTAGTTAGGACTAACACTAATTCCTTTTAATTTCATTTGCACATAGTCTAGCATAGTATAGTATAGTTCCTTTTCTTGGATTTTTTTTCATAAGTCTATTTCCATTGCTCTTGTTTCTTGTTGTTACTAACATGTGTCTTGTGCAGGTGTAACAGGTAATGAATCATGGTGACAATATCAAATGTAACAACAGTAAATATAAGTCATTCATAACATGGAATTTAGAGATTAGAATAATGAAATCAACACATAAAAATTATTATCCATCTGTCATTATGTCGCAAAAAAAACCAAGACTGCATCATTAATCATATAGAACCCTATAAGAAGCATCGAAACAACAGCATAAAATGTGCGATAAGACTATCTTTGAGCCTCCAGTCTATAAGGGGGTCCCACCTACTAGTATTATATATCATTAGCATATTTTAAATAATAGGCTTTAGCAATACTTTGCAGGCGAAATCGTCGTTGTGATTTTTATCGTCAACAGTACTCTTACTTCAACAACTTGGCGATGGTCTTCTTGAACCATTTATAGTTACCTGTCAGATACGATGTTGGCACCAAATTGTTGGCCAACTTTGATCAAACCAAGGCTGACCACATCTCAGATCATATCCAAGAATGGCGGCGTCGAAAGAGATTGATTAAGGTCTAGCTCTCTCCTGGTTTCTTTCTTGAGTGGCTCCTGAAGTCTTTGGTGCCCTAAAATTCCCTACTCATGCACACATGCCCTTGGCCCTCTTAGGTGCATATTTTTCCAAAGCATTGCTGAGAAGATCTTCTTAAAAAAACATTTTTTAGAAGATGTATGCGCCCTACACCATTACAACCTACGTAAATACGCTTGTTGCACCACTACAACTCGCGTACATACAAATTCTTCACCATGACAACCCGCATATTCTTGCAAAAGTTGCAAGGAACTCGTTGATATTTACGGGCTATTGGAAGTTTCTCAACTAATCTACCTTCTATAGCCTGTCACCCAACCGAATAACCATCTTTTTTCCATATAAAAGGAGGTGTTGGGGTCTCATTTCACATCTAATCATAATAACAGTGAAACTCTACCCAATTTAACTTCCTCTCGTTGCCCAAGATATTGCTTCCTTTTGTGAGATATTGCCTCTACTGGGTATTGCCTCTAGGGTTTTTTAGGGGATTTTGGGTTGTTTGATTGGTTTGTTTTCCTTTCAAGTTTCTTTCAAGTTGTATGAGTCTATCAAGGGATTTAGGTCACCTCCAAGGTGCATACTAGTTGTCCCTGCCCTATAATACTGTGTGATATTTTATTTTTTGGAAAGATACAGAGGTGCACACACCCTGTATTGGGTCAACCTGCATACGTACGTGTTCTTCTCAGTGAACAGACCGCGTACATATGCAATTTTCTGATGCAACAACCCACGTCTTTGTTTCAAGAAAATTTTTGAAAAAGATTGAGTTTTCCTCTTTCCTGATTGAAGTCCACACTTCTCAGGGTTTTCTTGGATCAGTCCAGAGTCTTTGTTTATAGCCATAGCATGGGTATAGAGTTCATTTCACTTGTTTATTTATTTTTCTTGTGTTTACCCTTAAAAAGGTTTTAAGCAAGTTGTTGAATTGTAGATCTTCCTTCTTGGTTTCTTGGCTGAATCTCTGTGATCTGTAGTGGGATAAAGGTATTTTCCAGTCTTGTTTTAGTTTTCTTTTTAGCCTTTTTACTTGCTTTGAAAAACAAAAAAATATTTATTTCAGTTTTTCTCTTTAAGGAAATTATATAAAAAAAATGATTTCCATTTCAATTTGGTAAAGTAGTTAGAGTTGGTTATTTGCGAAAAGGAAAATGAGTCCTTCTTTCAAGTTTGTCTTAATTTCTTAAAGCATAAGTAGCTTGTAGTCAAGTGAAAGTAGGTTTTATTTACAAGATCTTGAAAAGTTAGTTAAGAAAAGTTGTGTTTACAAAGAGTTAGTTACAAAGCTTTGTTTTTAAATTTGAAGTAATTTTGCTTTCAAGTGGTTTAATTTTCTCCTCTTTTTCATCTCTTTATAACACCATTAGTTTCACCACCATACCTTATGAATAAATCAAGCCTTTAAAAAAAAAAATATTAATCTAAAATACACTAGAATTTTTCTTTTTGTAGGGTCAACAAACTAGTTTAGGGTTAGGGCCTTGAATTAGGTTGGAGAGGAAACTCTTCAAGGCCGTTAAATCAAACATTGGATTCCGAGTTAGGGAGTTCTTAAGTCCAGTGTCGTAAATTTTATCTGGGAACCCCCTCTAACATAGGGGATCAACACGAGATCGCATGAGGAAAGGAAGCAGAGATAACCCCTCCAAAGTCGGACTGAACATAGTGGGGAACGCATATTGAGGGTCTTTCTTAGGAGTAGTACTGACTGCATTTTCCTACGGAGCTTCGTGGAACTTGAATCCATCCGAGATCCTCTGTTTTCTTCCGGACCATTTTCTTTCTATACCCCTGATAGGCTTCAGAATTGTTATCCTACTCATTACGATCCGCTCGACTGTCGACTATACTCGCCTGGTGACTGACTACGAGATGGAAACTTAGTTTCCCATATTCGAGGGACTTACATGGGTGACTGTGGGGGTACCGCGGTACATGGGGCAGACGTCAGATCATGCTTCATAGAGTATACCCGGAGGGTGCTTCTATGTTCAAGTTTCACTTGCACCAGTTAGTTTCTCTAGTGTTGATTAGCGTAACTGTCCTTCCTACTAGATAGTTGATTACTAGATTTGTTGTTTAGGAAATTTTTAGTGTGTGCTTGGTGTTTAAACACTAGTTCAGCCTTATTGTGTCAATTGATCATTTCACAAGGTGGAATATCAACAACTCTGCTGGTCGCAAAGGCTTCATGGCATGTCGTTAGTTATATTAGAGCCACTTATGCCACCGTTATGGCGAATACTTGGCCAACAAGGGTCGTTCGAAGCGATCAGGCTGCAGGAAACTGTGCCCTAGGCCGCTCTAGAAGGAGACTATTCGACTCTGGAGGAATGTACCATTTATGAACTTGAGGTGGAAGCTCTGAGGCCATCCAACCCTCCGATTACTTAATTGTCAGCGCCAATCTTAATTCAAGTTGTCCCTCCTGAGGTGACACCTTTTGAGCGCCAACTAGTCTTACAAGTGGCAATGGAAGCGAATGTTTATACTTCATCCGGGAGTCTTCATACTCCCATTATGACTACTACCGTAGGCGGAATCGTGCCCCCTCTCCCACCTTCACCAATCCAGACCATAGTGGTCTCGACTCCCTCTACCTCGGGTAGTGGTCCGATACTGTTATTATCATCGATTGCCACTTCGTTTACTTAGAGTGCGATGGGCCCTCCATTCTCATATGGGATGTCCGACTTTGATTCGAACTCGTTTCTTACCTACTCCACATTATAGACCATGGGTATAGGGGAAGGGATCTCAAACTCTCTTGTGCAGGGGTCAACCGGGGGCACTTCAGTCCCCTT
>JASDQU011402633.1:0-37188 GCA_032191745.1 Picea mariana | reverse complement strand
CTCTGATACCAGTTGTTAGAAAAACAGGACCGTGGAGCAATAAAATAAAACAAATGTGGAAACAAAACACAGAAGATACACAATACAAGAGAGACACCAATTTACGTGGTTCACCTAGTGTGGGCTACGTCCACTAGAGAAATTGCCAAGTCCTTCCTTTATTATTATCCAACAAATGAAGGGATACAACCTACAGCAAAACCCATTGTAACTTCCTCTTCTTTCTCTCACAGTCTCCTCTCTTAGAATACAATATTCACCATCATCCATAGCCACAATACATTTCCCTCATAAAAGAGGGTTTCCTTCTAGGGAAAAAAACCCTAACATAATCTCTATCGTTAGATCTACGACCTTATAATGAGAGGTCCGGATTTACAATGAAATTACAATATACATTTACAAGGAAATTTTTCCTTCGAAGGCTTCTCCCCCGAACCCCCGCTTGCCCCAAGACCCCCCAGCCGGGGGGATAGCCCCCCCAGACCCTGCACAGGGGGTACCTCCCCTCTGCACTCCCCTGCGTGGAAGAGTGTACATACTTATGGGGTGTAAATACTTCATGGGGTATAAACACAGCTGAAAACAAGGACCTCTAAATCAGAAAGATAATCAAGCTCCACAACCAACACCATCCCCTCATTAACTCATGAGGAGCTTCCCCACCTACCATCCTAGCGAGTAATTCATTCCAGGGCCAGAGAGCAGCTTGGGTCTTTGAGCCAGTAAAGACCAATACAGTATTGGTTCGATGGAAGTTAATGTGACCATTCCAGGTGCCTTCCAACACCTTTCATCAGCCATCGTGGTCTCTTTTTCAGCACATCCCCCTCCCAGCAGTCATGCAACATATATTCACACATTATTTACATTCATCGACCCTTTTATATAGGGTCCGTCAAATCACACATTCACATCTTGGAGTTTTCCATAGTTCTTGGCCAATATAGTTATTTTTACAGACTGGGGGAAATAGGATGTTACACCTGGAAAATCTGCATTGATTATCGGGCCCTAAATAAAATCATAGTCAGAAATCGGTACCCAATTCCCGGAATTGACGATCTCCTTGACCATCTCAAGGGGGGACAAATACTTCAGTAATATTGATCTGAAGTTTGGCTACCACCAAGTCCCAATAGAGCATATCGATGTATGGAAGACTACCTTCAAGTCCAAATAAGGTCTTTTTTAATGGTTGGTCATGCCTTTTGGCTTGAAAAATTCCCCAACAAATTTCATGAGGATGATGGAATATATCTTGCGGCCTTTCACCAATTATTTTGTGGTGGTGCATTTGGATGACATCCTCATATTCAATAAGAATTGGGAGGAACACTTGCAGCAAATTCAACAGGTTCTACACACTCTGCGGCAACACAAGCTATATGAAAATTTGAAAAATGCTCCTTCGGCATGAATAGGGTCCAGTACCTAGGATACATTGTTGATGAGCAAGGGGTGCATGCTGATCTAGCCAGGATATAGGTAATCCATGAATGGCCATCCCCAACCACACTCATTGAGCTTCAGATATTCTTAGGCCTTTCCAATTTCTATCACAGGTTCATGTTGGGATTCTACCAGATTGCATGGGCCCTTAGCCAAGTGACCAGGGACGGTGGCAAGGAAAAAATCGTGTGGGGAAAGTCGCAACAGAAAGTGTTCGATGATTTGAAGAAGTGTTTGTGCTCATCCACGGTGCTCTCATTATCCAACCTATAGTAGCCTTTTGAGATTGAGACAAATGCTTTAGACTATGTTATGGGTGCAATTCTCACTCAAAATGGACATCTTGTGGCCTGTCACAGTGAGATGCTATCAGATATTGTCTATAAGTACCCGACTTATGACAAAAAAATGTACTCCATTGTACAAGTCTGTCACTAGTGGAGCCATTACATTCTCGGTAAGGAGACAATCATCCACACTGATCATAATCCTCTGCAGTTCATGCAAACATAGGGAAAATTGCATAATGACCGCCATCAGAAGTGGTCCACATACTTGCAACGGTTCCATCTCAACATCAATTATAAGACAAGGAGCACCAACCACGTCATTGACTGCCTCAACTAACCTCTAGTTGCTACACTAACCATGATGTTACACTCCTATGGACATGATACCTCCTCATGGCCCCAAATCTAAGAGCGATATCCTGACTTCTCCACTACCTACTAGGCACAAACACAACTATCATTGATTTTCATCTGCAGGATGAGTTACTGTTCCATCTGGGCTATCTCTGCATTTCATCAAGCGAGAGAGAGAAGTTGATTTGGGAAGCTCACTACAGTAGGGTGGCAAGACACTTTGTAGTAGAGAAGACAGTGGCAATGATGAAGCAACATTTCTATTGGTCCAAAGTCTGTCAAGATGTCAACAAGTATATCAAGTCATGCACGGCTTGTGCCATTTCCAAATAGGCCATTAAGAAACAAGGCATGTACACCCCTCTACCTACTCCCGACATGTCCTGTTAATCCATATCAATGGACTACATGTTGGGCCTTCCTTAAATCAAGCAGGGAAATGACTATGCTTTTCGTGGTTGTTGATCGATTTTCCAAGATGGCAATTTTGGTCACCTGCAAGAAGAGCATCACAACAGAGGTCACTGCCAATATCTTCCTCAAATGAGTGTGGGTACATTTTTGGATACCACAAACCATCATCTCCGATCAGGACATTCGGTTCCTCACCACATTATGGTTGAGCCACTGGTCATGGCTGGACACTAATCTCACCAAATCCACATCCTTATACCCCCAAATGAATGGCCAAAACGAGGTTGTCAATAGGATAATCGGGCACATTTTGTGCATGTACAATTCCAAGAATCCACGCACATGGGATGAGATTCTTCCCTATGTTCAACACAACTACAACAAATCCATACATAGCTCAACCGACCACAACCCCTCTTAGGTGGGGTTGGGATTTCAACCATTGGGTCCTGTTAGTATCCAGATACTAACTATTCATTTTTTTCCTTGTTGCAGGAATGAGGTTATTCCTATAGCACCGAAAAGTGTTTTTCCAGAGCACTCGTATTGCATATGATAGAAGTAGTGATGAGATTTTAAGTTTCCTCATTAGAGGAGAGGTACAGGAAGGGTTGAATTCCTTATTCCATACACCTTTGAAACAGTGCTATGATGTCTTGATCGAGACTGGCCTTTGTACTAGTAAAATGTGTTTAAAGCTGATATTAAGTAAGGATCATTGCCTGTGGATTAAAAGGCAGTTTTCTGGAAAAATAAAAAATAGTCTTATAAAGCTAATTTTGACTTATATGGTCAAGTTTTATGCTGCCGATTTTCTTTTATAGACTTCATGATTATTTTAGCAAAATTTCTTGTCTGGGAGCCAAACTCCAACACCTGTCATAAAAAACAACACGGTTTAGCCACAACATCACTGAACACCAGTCAACAATAATCGAAGCATCAAGAGCCTATAGCAAGCACCAAAGTGTCAAGCTTGAGAGGTAAGGAGGAATTCCACATGGACCAAAAATCTATGCACTACACATCATGAAGTTTGTAAACAGTTGTTTATTTAGATGTTTACTCTCCATGCATGTGGGATTACCCCCACTACATAAATGAATAGAGATCGAGCTTAATTACAAGTGTTAAAATTTGAAGCACCACCAGAATCACCATAAGACGGTCGAATGCCAAGTATTGGGTATACTAAAAACTGAGATTAAGATGTCGATTGGCAGCACAAAACATTCAATACCAGGTGTTAGAACAATGCCAAGTTTTTGGGTCATTCCAAAGCATTAGTATATTGGGGTTTTGTTTCAGAGCATCCAGATGTCAAATAATGATGAAAGTGCCTCCGAGGATGAGTGATTAGAGAGGAATTTTAAACAGAGGAAACCATAGAGAGAGAATTTCTTTGAAGAGACGTTACAGAAAAGGAAAACGCCCAGATCAATAGATGTGGGGCAGATGTCTATGTTTGCAGCTGGTAAAAACGAGGTGGTTTCTTAGATTCTTTTGGTCATTGTTGTTTCTGTTTCAGAGATATACACAATCCCAGTTATTCAAGCACTGATTTCAAGTGATTATGAAGCACACAAAACATATTCCAGGTCACAGAACTTATACAAGGCACCACGAGGTTAAGGGGTATATTGGTCACCGTGGCACTGAGATCGCCTGCATGAAGGAAAGTTGTGGCTTGTGCTGGCATGTGCAGAACATGGAGAGAAAGGAAATTGTGAAAAATGCCAGTCAACAAGGTAAATTACAGAGCACCCAAGTGTCAAGTGCAATGAAGGATGGTGCCCATGAAAGAGCCCACACGAAAAGCAAAGTACACTCAAAACGCCAGATTATCTTTTGGATGGTTGGAGTTGCATTTCTTGTTAACAAACTCGAGAATGATCCAACTTTTGATGTTGGAGAGGGGTAGTCCTAACAGAGGTAGGCATGATTGAAACAAAGGCAACCATCATGGATGGTTCCACCAAACATTGTCAAGCAAGAACAATTCATGAAGTGTAGGTTGATCTTTCCATATCAATATAAAATATGTTCCATCAAGAGACAATTGAATGTGTGATGGAAAATTGTGTAGAAACTATTCTTATAGGTGGTATGGTGAACAAAATGATGGGTCAAATTGGAAACACTCTAGTTGTAGCTGCAGGTAACTATGCCAACCATTTATGTGTTGTCTCTGCTACAGGAGAAGATATAATACGAGCTACTATGGAAGCATTTGTAGCTACATCGATGAGTTACAAGGTAGTGGTGTCGATAATTGAAAGGAATAAAAGGGTTAAAGATCAATCAGTTCTAGATTTCATGGTAAAATATCAGCAGTTCTTCAAGGAATAAATTAAGCAGTCAAATGATAGGATCAAATTTGGGTATAAGCTATAGGTTTGAAGGGGTATTCGATTCTAGATTTTCCAAATATCCTGCAATCAAATCAAAGATTTATGCTAATTTTTGTTTAATGATAAGATGTGGTACAATTGGAAACAATCAATCACCAATCAAAGTCCAACTCCAGATTCACAACAGCTGATTCAATCAGTGATTTTAGGCAGCAATTGGGCATTTAAGTTACAGTTGAGATTCTCAAGGAAGAAAATCAGCAGTTAGAGGATAAAAATAGGATAGATGGCCCTAATCTCATATATTCATATCATGCCCAACCTTTCTCGGAGTAAAATCAGCAGACAAATGGAAAATCCATCAGCAACCTCAGCCATTTGAGACTTTTGAAACCAACTTTAGTTTTGAGTTTGTTTCTATTAGATTTTGTTGTTAGATTGAAGATTTGTTATTTTACCAAAGACATTTTTATTCAAATAGGCCTGGTAATATGCCTATTTTAGGGACAAGTTGTAATAGAACAGAGGAGGCCCATGAGGGTGAGGCCTGAGAAGGAATTTGATGAAATAGAATCTAGTCTGTGTTATTGTAAACCTGAGGGAATTATATTTCTGTCATCGCTTCTGACATTGGAGATCTATGACAATTGTTTTATCAGATTGTGATTTCTCTTGTTTAAACACTTTTTTTTCATTTTCCTTGTTTTACACTTTGTTTTTTGTCTTACTTGAACGAATTGCAAACATTGAGAATCAATGGCTTCCCATGGATGATATATTCTCGAGCGGTAAAGATTTTTTTGTGATTTCCTACTATTTGTGTGTTTGTTTCAAGTACCTTTTCATCCATTTTGCAAAGAAAATCTTGGTTTGATGGGTGTTCTACTTTTTGTTTATTCCCTGTTCTTCTACCCATTTTCATATAAACTTATTATCTGATATGCAATTTGATTTCCTTCAATCAACAGGGTGTTTACTTGACTCCATGCCCAATGGTTTTTTAAACTGATCTACATTTAGCCTTTTTCTCTTATTCTTTTTATTTCCATCTACCTGATCCACCTTCTTTCAAAACCCAAAACACATCCTTATTTATAAAATCATTACAATAACTAAAGATGTGCTAGGCTTGACCCTATAGCAGTCTAGAGGCAACTTCTAGCACTAACATCTTTTGGCATCGTTGTCGGGGATGAAGCAACGAAGATATATTCCTTGGGAGAATGACAATGATCAAATCCGCTTCTTGATGGTGAACAAGAAGAGGGCAGATACATGATTGCACATATTTCACCATGGCGACTCCATTGTTTTGAGATTCATAGGCGACTCCACTGGTTGAAGATCCAGGATGGCCATGGAAACTATTTTGGCTCGGAGCTATGCATTTTGTGATTTCACCAACATAGATGGTTTTCCACATCCAGTGCCTACAATAGCTGAATGGAATGACTATCTTCGCAGATTTAGAGGAACCAAGGGTGATCATCCCAGTGAGCATTTGTTAAATTTTCATAAATGCATGCTTGAACTTAATTTTGTTCACGAGGATGTCTTAATCAAGATGTTCATATTTTCGTTAGAAGAACATGCTCATGAATGGTGTTAATCCCTTCTTGCTGCTAGAATTCATTCTTTGAAGGAGTTTCATACTATCTTTCATCATTATTACAAAAACATTTATCTAGTTGATTTTCCTTTTGATAACTATTGTAAAGAATTTGAATTCCACATCCATCATTCAGTTAGTATTTTTTCTAGTTGTAAGGATGTTGGTGATAGCCATATTGTAGACACATTTTTCCTTTATTCAAATGTTTCTAGTAGTTTTGACTATGATATAGAGGATGATTATGTTGAGGAAGGAGAATATGTTTCAACGTCTTCTGAATCTTCTTCTAAATTTGTTTTACAGCATGAGGTTGTTCGTCCTTCTATGCAAGACACAAAGGCTTTTGGCTCACGTATCTATTATGAGTATTATGATTCTGAAGATGATGGTAATTTCTATGAACAATGGATCTCATCTTTTCTCTCTAAGGATTTTGATCAACAGCTTTATCATAGCAATCAAAATTTAGATTCTCTCCTTGATCGTCATGGTTCAAGTGGAGGGAAAATTTTCACATCAACACATAATGAAAACTTCAACAGTAAGCCACTTTATGATAGTTATGCATCATAATTTGAGGAAGGCGATGATAGAGACCTGAAGCAGTTTTATGAACAATATACTAAGCATGTTCCTTCACTAGTTGTAGCAGATTCATTTCTGGAAGTCGACAAGCCAATATCCAATATTAATGGCTCACCATCTTCAGAAGATATTAAGAAGGTTGGGATTAGCATTATTGAAGAGTCCAATTCGATGTCTCATGAACGGAAAACTTGTATCACTTATAGGGCATATATCAAACAAAAATTGAGTAGCAGTGAAATCCATCCGCAACCATGTTTAGATTTGCAAACAGCTGAAAGTGGCAACAATCATGAGAAAAAAGATATGCAGAGACCTTTTGATCTTTTGCTGAAACATCAGGAAAGGGTATTTTTATATAGTTTTATTGATCCTTTTGTTGATTATATGGAGTCTTTGAGCACTTCAAATGACAAATTATTCTTGTTCAGCAAGGGTTAGCTTTGCTACCCTTTTCAATTTCACTTTGAGATGCTATGGATCTCTTTATTCGTCAGAACCAGATCAAGAGTTTCAGAAGTTAGTCAAATAATTGTATGGCTTCATTGGAAGCATGCCTTTACTTGATTTGGTAGTAGTACAATTGGTTAGAAGTACGATAGGTGGAATAAACTCATGTTTTGAGAATATAGGATGTTGGTTTTCAGCTTGTTCCAGTTGCAGTAATAAGACTCCACTAGCCCAATGGACTAGGCATAATATAAATGTGGATGTTTGCAGAGGAAAAATTATGGTCTGCTTGTTCTTGATGCCTCATGGGGAGAGCATCATCCCTCAGAAGGAGCCAGTGTTAGTATCCAGATCTTAACTATTCAATTTTTTCCTTATTGCAGGAATGAGGTTATTCTCGTAGCACCGAAAAGTGTTTTTCCAGAGCACCGGTATTGCATATGATAGAAGTAGTGCTGAGATTTTAAGTTACCTCATTAGAGGAGAGGTACAAGAAGGGTGTAATTCCTTATTCCATACACCTTTGAAACAATGCTATGATGTCTTGATCGAGATTGGCCTTTGTACTAGTAAAATGTGTTTAAAGCTGATATTAAGTAAGGATCATTGCATGTGGATTAAAAGGCAGTTTTCTGTCAAAATAAAAAATGGTCTTATAAAGACAATTTTGGCTTCTATGGTCAAGTTTTATGTTGTTAATTTTCTTTTACAGACTTCACGATTATTTTAGAAAAATTTCTTGGCCCGGAGCCAATCTCTAGCACCTGTCATAAAAAACAACATGGGTTAGCCACAACATCACCGAACACCAGTCAACAAGAATCCAAGCATCAAGATCCTATAGCAAGCACCAAAGTGTCAAGTTTGCGAGGTAAGGAGGAATTCCACATGGACCAAAAATTTATGCACTACATGTCATGAAGTTTGTAAACAAGTGTTTATTTAGATGTTTACTCTCCATGCATGTGGGATTACCCCCACTACATAGAAGAAATATAGCTCGAGCTTAATTACAAGTGTTGAAATTTGAAGCACCACCAGAATCGCCATAAGACGGTTGAATGCCAAGCATTGGGTATACTAAAAACTAAGATTAAGATGTCGATTGGGAGCACAAAACATTCAATACCAGGTGTTAGAACAACGCCAAGTTTCTGGGTCATTCCAAAGCATTAGTATATTGGGGTTTTGTTTCAGAGCATCCAGATGTCAAATAATGATGAAAGTGCTTCCGAGGCCGAGTGATTAGAGAGGAATTTTCAACAGAGGAAACCATAGAGAGAGAATTTCTTTGAAGAGACATCACAGAAATGGAAAATGCCCAGGTCAACAGATGTGGGGCAGATGGCTATGTCTGCGGATGGTAAAAATGAGGTGGTTTCTTATATTCTTCTGGTCATTGTTGTTTCTCTTTCAGAGACAGACAATATCTCAGTTATTCAAGCATTGATTTCAAGTGATTATGCAGCGCACAAAACATATTCTAGGTCACAGAACTTATACAAGGCGCCACGAGGGTTAGGGGCATATTGGTCACCGTGGCACTGAGATCGCCTACGTGAAGGAAAGTTGTGGCTTGTGCTGGCATGTGCAGAATGTGGAGAGAAAGGAAATTTTGAAAAATGTTAGTCAACAAGGTAAATTACAGAGCACCTAAGTGTCAAGTGCAGTGAAGGATGGCACCCACGAAAGAGCCCACGGGAAAAGAAAAGTATGCTCAAAACACCAGATTATCTTTTGGATGGTTGGAGTTGCATTTATGGTTAACAAACTCGAGAATGATCCAACTTTTAATGTTGGATAGGGGTATTCCTAATAGATGTGGGCACAATTGAAATAGAGGCAATCATCATGGATGGTTCCACCAAACATTGTCAAGCAAGAACAATTCATGAAGTGCAGGTTGATCTTTCCATATCAATAGAAAATATCTGACATCAAGAGACAATTGAATGTGTGATAGGAAATTGTGTATCAACTATTCTTACAGGTGGTATGGTGAACAAAATGATGGGTCAAATTGGAAACACTCCATTTGTAGGTGCAGGTAACTATGCCAACCATTTATGTGTTGTCTCTCCTGTAGGAGAAGATATAATACGATCTACTATGGAAGAATTTGTAGCTACAGCGATGAGTTACAAGGTACTGGTGTCGATAATTGAAAGGAATAAAAGGGGTGAAGATCAATCAGTTCTAGATTTTATGGTAAAATATCAACAGTTCTTCAAGGCATGAATTAAGTAGTCAAATGATAGGATCAGATTTGGGTATAAGCTCTATGTTTGAAGGGGTATTCAATTCCATATTTTCCAAATCTCCTACAATAAAATCAAAGATTTATGTTGATTTATGTTTAATGATAAGATGCAGGACAATTGGAAACAATCAATCACCAATCAAAGTCCAACTCCAGATTCACAACAGGGGATTCAATCAGTGATTTTAGGCAACAATTGGGCATTTAAATTACAGTTGAGATTCTCAAGGCAGAAGATCAACAGTTAGAGGATAAAATCAAGACAGATGGCCCTAATATCAGATAGTCATATCATGCCCAGCCTTTCTCAGAGTAAAATCAGCAAACAAATGACAAATCCATCAACAACCTTAATTATTCGAGACTTTTGCAACCAACTTTAGTTTTGAGTTTGTTTCTATTAGATTTTGTTGTTAGATTGAATATTTCTTATTTTACCAAAGAAATTTTTATTCAAATAGGCCTAGTAATATGCATATTTAAGGGGCAATTTGTAATAGAACAGAGGAGGCCCGTGAGGGTGAGGCCTGAGAAGGAATTTTATGAAATAGCATCTAGTCTGTGTTATTGTAAGCCTGAGGACATTTTATTTCTGTGATCGCTTCTGACATTGGATATCTATGATAATTGTTTTATCAGATTGTGATTTCTCTTGCTTAAACATTGTTTTCCTTGTTTTACACTTTGTTTTTCATCTTACTTGAACGAATTGTAGACATTGAGAATCAATGGTTTCCCATGGATGATAGATTCTCGAGTGGTAAAGATTTTTCTGTGACTACCTACTATTTGTGTGGTTGTTTCAAGTACCTTTTCATCCATATTGCAAAGAGAATCCTGGTTTGATGGGTGTTCTACTTTTTGTTTATTCCCTATTCTTCTACCCATTTTCATATAAACTTCTTCTCTGATATGCAATTTGATTGACTTCTATCAACAGGGTGTTTACTTGACTCCATGCCCAATGGTGTTTTAAACTGATCTGCATTTATCCTTTTTCTCTTATTCTTTTTCTTTCCATCTACCTGATCCACCTTCTTTCAAAACCCAAAAAACATCCTTATTTATAAAATAATTGCAATAACTAAATATGTGCTAGGCTTGACCCTATAGAATTCTAGGGGAAACGTCTTGGCTTGCACCCAGTGTTTAATGTGGACCTCCTTCGACCATACTTTCCACCCTTATTGGACACCTCAAAGATAGCAGAAAAGTTGACACTGAAAGAGCTCAACCATGACTTCATGGAACATGAATCCACTGATGACATCATGGACACATAGGTCAAGGGAGCTTGCCAACAGAAGCTTTATCTTTATCAACTTGTTAGAGCAGGGCAACTCCTGCACCAAGGAACATCATTTACCTATGGCCAAATTCAACAAAAAAAAATTGATCTAATGGGGGAACTCAACTCAATGGAGACAATTGCTTCCTAAGGTGGGAGGATTGATCCAGATTGATACCAGTGGCCACCCACCTCTTCCATTTGGCTCACATACAAATTTCATCTTGGAATTTACATTTGTTTTTATCTTGGAAGGTTTTTTTTATCTTTTCATGTCCTAAAATTTTGAGGCCGTTTTGAGGCCCTAAACAACGTTTTTTGGGCCCACCATAGTCATACTATATACAAATATAAAGTGTTATGGTATAATGTTTATTCCTCAGATAGACCTTTCCAACAAGCTATTGTGTGCCTAAAACAAAGATCATATCCAAAAGTTATGACCCCGGGAAGTTGATGCACCGACTTACCCCAATGGGGCCCACATGACTTTTGGCGCTTCATCTTCTATGGTTAGGTTTTTGGATGTCTAGGGTTTTGGAATTCATGTTTGATGTAAAAATGAATTTGGGAGCCTCATTGTACTCATATTCTTGCGAATGAGCATAGTCGTCACATATTTTCTCAGAGATAAGTTGCCACCATTCTAGCAAGCTTGTTTTAGTCTACATTTTTGCAGTTTCATCATATTTCTTATTTAATATAATTCAAGTTTTATTGTATATCTGTTATTATTCACTGTATCTATATTTTAATATTATAGATATAGATTTTCATTTTGTTCCGATCATAAATCCAAATTAGAACCTGACATAGGAGATGTTAGTGAGGCTAAAGACAGAAGCTCTAGTGAAGAAGGAGAATCCACGGGAGGTGAGACAGTTGAAGAACAATTGTTGAGGCTGGTTACAAAGGTAGGAGCCACACCTAAAATGTAAGTTCCAATGTATTAAGGTAACTTAAATGTTGAGGAATTGTTTGATTGGATCAATGCAATGGAAAAGTGTTTTGATTATAAGGATATAGATGAAGAGAACAAAGGCAAACATGTTGTAACTAGGATGAAAGGACATGCATCCTTATGGTGGGATGAGTTACAAGCTGATAGAAGAAGAAAAGGAAAGACCAAAATTAAGAGACAAGATAGAATGGTAGCCAAATTCATGGCCAATTTTATGCCAAAGGACTATTAGTTAAACCTGTTTAGAAAATTGTAGAATTTGAGACAAAAGGGTATGTTAATGAAGGAGTACATTGAGAACTTCTACAGACTAAACATCAGAGTTGGTCATGTAGAATATGATTCAGAGAAATTTTCTAGGTATATAAATGGGATAAGATATGAAATCCAAGATGAAATCAGTCTCCTAACCATGAGGACAGTGGAGGATTCTTATCAAGCAACTTTGAAATCATAAGAGAAATTAGACAGAAAGTAGAGACAAAGAACTAGAGGAAGAAGCTCAAATAGAGGAAAAGGATCATCCAGGGGAAGATTTAAAAATACAAAAGAGGAAGCATGAAGCTCTAGTAGTCAATCACCCATAGGAGGAGAGTCCAAAGGATAAAGATACTTCTCAAGAGGTAGAGTTAGACGAAGAGAGATCATGTGTTATATATGTGGAAATACAGGGCATGTGTCTTAGGATTGTCTTGAAAACAAAGCATCAAATTCAATGGGAAATCACATTGCAAAAGCTCAAGAAAAGGTAGCAGAAATAGAAGTAAAAGAAGAGACTCATGAAGTTGGAGAATCACTTATGATGAAAATAATTATAATTAAAGCAGAGAAGGAAATTCATGAACTTTACAAAGAAAGAATTTGTTCAGGACCACATGCAAATCAAAAGGAACGATATGCAAGATAGTCATTGACAGTGGAAATACTGATAATTTGGTCTCTACATAAATGATGGAGAAATTAAGACTACAAAAGGTGTCACATCTTACTCCATATAGGGTGTCTTGGTTGTAAAAGGTCCATCAAATTTTGGTAAGTGAGCAATGCAAAGTAGAATTTCAAATTGGCAGTTATAAGGATGAAATTTTGTGTGATGTTATGCTCATGGATGTTTGTCATGTCTTGTTGGGAAGACCTTGAAAATATGAAAAGAAATAAATACATGATGGGAAGAAGAACACATACACCCTTGAGAAAAATGGACATAAACATGTACTACTACCACTAAAATATGAAGGAACTAAGGAACAAGTTGGTCGAAGTGTGTTGCTCATGAGTGGAAGGGAACTCTTGCAGGAAGTCAAAAAGGAAGAAGAGGTACAGTTTGTTGTTGTTGGTAAGCCAAGAGTAATTCTCACTAGCACTACTATAAATGATCTACCTATTGAAGTATAGAAGTTGTTTGATGAGTTTTTTGACATAGTAGTTGATGAATTACCTAATAATTTACCTCCTATCAGAAGTATTAGTCATCGTATTGACCTGATTTCAGGAGCTAGTTTTCCAAATAAAGATGATTATAGGTTGACAACAAAAGAAAATGAAGAAATTATAATACAAGTTCAAGAGTTGTTAAACAAAGGTTTGATCAGGGAGAGCATGAGTCCTTGTGTAGTTTCCATTGTGTTGAGGACAAAGAAGGATGGTGGTTGGAGGATGTATATAGACTACAAAGCATTCAACAAGATAACAATCAGGTATAGATTTCCCTTACCTAGAATGGATGATTTGATGGATTTCTTAAGTGAAGAAAATTATTTTTCCAAGACAGATTTGAAGAGTGGCTATCGCTAGATAAGGATGAGAGAAGGAGATGAGTGGAAGACATCATTCAAGACAAATGAGGTATTGTATGAATGGCATGTCATGCATTTTGGCTTGACAAATTCTCTAAGCACATTGATGAGATTAATGAATGAGGTACTCAAAGACTTCATTGGTAAGTTTGTAATTGTTTATTTGGATGATATCCTTGTTTACAGTAGGACTGAAGAAGAGCATTTGAGGTGTTTGAAATTGGTGTTGAAAAAGTTGCAACAGGTGAAACTTTTAATAAACATGAAAAAGTGTTCCTTCATGATGACAGAACTCGTGTACTTGGGAATGGTAATTTCTAAAGAAGGATTGAATATGGATCCAGAGAAGGTAAGATCTCTAAGGGAATGACCTTCTCCAAAATATGTTTATGAGGTAAGAAGATTTCATGGGTTTCCAAGTTTCTATAGGAAATTTATCATAAAGTTCAGTAGTATTTGTGCTCCTATAGTGGATACTATAAGGAAGGAACGCCAGTATTTTAATTGGACAAAAGAGGCTGAAAAGGGATCCATATTGTTGAAGGAGAAGATTACAGAGAAACCTATTCTAGTTCTACCATATTTTCAAATACCTTTTCAATTCATATGTGATGCAAGTGGGGTAGTAATTGGTGTTGTCCTGAGCTAAGAACATAAACTTGTTACTTATTTTAGTGAGAAGTTAAATAATTCCAAGAAGAAATATTCAACTTATGAAGAAATGGAGGCATTACCTTATTCATAGGGAATTCATCTTGTATACTAACAACCATGCTTTGTGGTTCATAACCAAGCAAGACAAATTGAATCAAAAGCATGACAAATGGGTAGAATTCATGCATAATTTCACTTTTGTTATTAAACATATTAGTGAAAATGCTAACAAGGTTGTAAATGATTTGACCATGAGGCATTTAATTTTGTAGTAATTTCAAGTAAGCACATTGGTATTTGAACATCTCAAAGAAATGTACAGAGAATATCCATACTTTAAAGAAGCTTATGAGGCATGCGAAAATCCAAGGATGGGAGATAGGAGGCCTTGTTTAGAATACATGATACAACAGGGATTGTTGTCCAAAGGAAGTTCATTTTTTATTCTGAGGTGTTCAATGAGGGACAACCTATTGAAGGAAAAACATAGTGGAGGACTAGATGGTCATTTTGGTTATGACAAGACATTTTCTCAATTGAATTGTTTTTATTTTTTTCCAGGTATGAGGTCTGATGTACATAGGTTTGTCAATAGATGCAGAATTTGTCAATATTCCAAAGGAAAACAACATAATGCGAGATTGTATCATCCATTACCTATACTAGATAGACCATGGGATGCCATAAGCATGGACTTTGCTTTAGGTTTCCCTAGAACATAAAGAGGAAGTGATTCAATGATTGTAGTTGTTGAAAGATTTTATAATATGGCACACTTTATACCCTATTATAAAACTAGTGATGCAACACACATAGAACATTTTTTCTTTAAAGAGATTGTGAGGTTGCATGGACTGCCCAGAAGTATAGTTTCAGATAGAGATAGTAAATTCATTGGACATTTTTGGAGAACCCTGTGGAGGAAGCTTGGCACAAACTTACTATTTAGTTCAACATATCACCCTCATACTAATGGATAGACTGAAGTAGTGAACAAAAGTTTGGGTAATTTGATGAGAATCTTAGTTCATGAGCATAAAATCCAATGGGATCAAGTTTTTCCACAAGCTGAGTTTTCTTGTAATGACTCACCCGATAGGAGTACAAGAAAAATTCCATTTCAAATAGTGTATGGGATTCATCCAAGAGGTATTTTTGAGCTTATATATTTGGGAAAGGAAGAAGTAAGAAGTGAAAATGCCGAAGACTTTGCAGAATACATGCAAAGATTGCATGAACAGGTCAAGGAACAACTATAAGGCATCAATCAAAGATACAAGCAGAGGGTAGACCAAAAAAGAAGGGAAGTTAATTTTGATATTGGATACCAAGTATTGGTACACCTAAGGAAGGAGAGATTCCCAAGTGGATAATATAACAAGTTAAAGTTGAAGAAAATATGACCCTGTAATATCTTGAGGATGTTTTAAGTAATTCTTATGAAATAGAGTTACGACCAGATATTGGAATATCTCCAATATTCAATGTTATAGATCTGTATCCTTATAGAGAATCTGGAGTAGAAGATGGAGATGACAGTGACACTATTCAGTGGATGAAGCAAATACCTACAGCAAAGAAGTTGCAGATCGAAAGGATTCTTGACCAGAAGATTGCTAAGAATACTAGAAGAAAGAAGTATTATGAATATTTGGTCAAGTGGAAAGATCTTCCTGATGAAGCTTCAACTTGGATGAGTGTTGCGGAAATCTAGAATCATGGCAAAAATTTTGAAGACCTCATGGATAAGAGTCCATAAACAATTTTGTTCCAAGGGATTCTAATGCAGGAGCATCAAATGAAATCTTGAATTTTGACCTTAAGAGGGTCAAAACATTTACTAAAGGGGTTTGGTTCCCTTAATTTTAAATTTTCATTGTAATATATAGATCGAGAGACCTCTAGAAGATGTTTAGATTGAATTTGTTGTATTAGGTTTAATTTTTTTGTTGATTTTTAGAATAGGGTGAGTAAATTAAGGGTTTGTCGAGATTTGGCTAGGGTGTTGGTTGTTAGATCCATGCGAGAGCTCATCTGAGCTATATTATGGTATAATGGATTTGATATACAGAGTAGTAGAGTGTGTGAGAGAGTGGATTTTGTATGCAAGAGAGAGATTGAAGATTGTGTTTTTGTGTGATAGTTATGGGATAATTAATATCTCAAGTTTAGGTATTAAATAAATGAAATGCAAGGTTTGATTTAATCAATGGTATTAAGTGTGTGATTTATCTCTCAATCTAATTTTGTATGTGGTAGTTCTATCACTCTCTCCAGCAACATATTTAAACATTATGTGAACTTAATCCTTTAAGTTTATAAATATTTTACAGATAATTTTTAGTGTACATGATCTTTAATCCTAGATCATCAGATCTAGAGTGGAGGCATAGAGATCGTCAAATCATACTCCAAACAGAGCTAAAACAATACATTGAGGTTTGATCTATGATATTTGATCATATTTCGATCAATGATCCTTAATTCTCATTGACCAAGTAGAAGAATTGAAGTCAGCACCATTGATTGAAGACAAAAGAAGATCCAACGAAAAAGATCCAAAGTGCAAGTTGAAGTTGCTTGATCATTAATTTTCTGAAGGGGTCGTGATTTAGATATGGACCGTTGGTTGATTTGGTGACATGTCATTCCAGGATTAATGTGTGCAATGGACAAGTTGCTAACATGCCACCATGTTGATATGTGTGGACCGTTGATCTCAACGGTTGATTAAAACATAATTGTCAGATCGTCCTTTCATTGGAAAATTGTTTGGGCCTTTGATCGTGACAGGGAACGAAAGATATACATCTAGGATTTAAGCATGGGCTTAGAATATAGTCATAACCTTTGATCATATGCGGAAATAACTAAGCCTCAGCCCAACAATCTGTTTGTTAGACCACGGACCCAAGCCTCGGTCTAATTTGTTATCACATATTCTTGCAGGAGGGGAGTTTTTCCTAGATTTGTCCCTTGGGTGGAAAAATGAAAAGAATGGGGTTAAAAACCTAGTAAATGGCGCTTATCCTAAGTACGTCGAGGTCGATGTGAGCGTTTGGCGCATTGTGCTAGGACACGTGCAAATCTGGGTGGCTAAGATCGATGCACCCTAGATCGATGGTCGTTGGCCATATCGGGGCCTCAACATGAGTAGTCATTAAAAAAGGTAGAGTGGGCCAAGAAAAACAACCGTGGTTTATGGAGGTGCTACGCGTCAACCAGAGACACGCATCAGGACCAAAAGAAAAGAATTTTCAAATCACTTTTCGCAGCCCCAATATGCGCATGTTCTTTTAGCACCCTATCCCAGATCGACAAGTGGTCGCTCTCTCCTGCTCCCCTGTCACTTTCGCTCCCTCACACCTGTCCTCCACTCATCTCCCTCTTGACCTATCAACTTCCACCTTCGCATTATCCCTCTCATATCCCGATATGTGTCTCCCATGTCACCTCCACCTATATTGGTTATCCCCATTTCGCCTTGCTACCGCAGCCACTCCTTTGCCTCCACGTCCTTCCCCTTCGCCACATCACCTCCGTCCCACTACGCATCAACTCCCACATGTTTCGCCCACATATCTTCTTCCCAGCCTTTGTGTCTCCTCCACCTGGCCATTTCACACCAAGCAGCCTGTCATTGCGCCAATCGTCTCTCCAGACCCTCATCCATGTCTGCTTCCTAGTCATCCCTGTAGGCATCCAACTCAGCTCCAAATGGCAGAATGCAGAGGACGCCACGTATCATAGGTGCAGAGATGACTTGGGCCTTTTTTATCCTGATGAAGAAGTTATTAAGGTTGGTTGGTGGTGGTTGAACATATTTTCCACCATAAGTGGAAATCTCGAGAAAGGACTGTCAGCAAGTTGGCTCAGCTACAGTCAGCTCATCTGAAACATGGTTGCATCTAACAGAGCTCGCTTCTGACAGGAGACTGCATGCACAGTCTGTCAGGAAGCATGCAGACATAAATACTTTAATGCGAAGATCCAAGCACGTCTCTACTAGAGGAGAGAAATTTTTTGAGTATAAGTTGGGAGTTTTGTCTTTTTGTAATGGTCTTGGGTTGAGCAAAGCTCCCATTTTGTAATATGTTTTAGCACCAGAATTGTGTCTGGTTATGTAATCGATTTAATAGAAGTCGGTTTCTTTCCATCTCTCTGTAAACACTGTGTTAAGACACTTGGAATTGGAGGATCCAGTCGAAGGTTATTATGTTGTTGTAATGTAGGTTTGATTACAATAGCATAGTGACCAGTTTTAATCAAGTCTCCTTGTTATCTTTTTCCCTCTCGCACTGAATGGCTCAGAACTAGAGGATCCAGTCTAGTTGTTGTGGCTACATAGTAATGTATGTTTTGTCATTGTGTTGTTGGAACTGTGTCATTTGGGCACATATCAGTGTCTAAAACCTAGGCTAGAAAGCATCATCGAGCCTGAGTTTATATTTTTCAAGTTGTTGGAAGGTCAGATTCCCATAGCAGTCTTGTTCTCGTTTTCTCATCAAGTCTTCCCTCTGCTCGCCTTTAAACTCAACCCACTGACTGAATTTAATGTGGCCCTCACTTCCCTATGCATTTATTGTCCAGTTCTGTGTTGTAACATCATTCTAGTGCTGAGTTTTGTCCATTGACCACCACCCATTTAAACCAACATCCACCTAAACATTGATGTGTACTGGACTTACCCCTGCTACAATCTAGGGGTGACTTGTAGTGCTAACATTTGTGGTGTTGTTGTCGGGGACGAATTGAAGATTTTCCCTGGGTAAAATGGCAACAAGCTTCTGATTTTGAAGGTGCATCAGAAATCAGAACCTTTGAAGATTGCAATTGTGCACGTGGCAACTACACTGTTGAAACTCCACTGTGTTAGCACTTATTCTTGCAAGGGGATGTTTTTCCTTTGAATTTGGCCTTTGGGTGACCAAATGTGAGAAAACGGGTTTTAAAAGACCACCATATGAATTTTTATCCAAATTTGGGGCGTGATTATGAAAAGGTGCGCACATACCTAGTTGGCGAAAAGCCATCAAGCACAGGCTCAGTCTCAGTTGTCAGATCCATCAGATAAACTAGATCGATGACCATCGGGCGACCAGGAATATAGAGCTGCACAAAGTTTAGCATCATACCAAGGCCCGAAATCATGAGATCTAGGCCATTCATTTCATAGGGGCATGTGTCGCATGACCAGCATAGTTGTGATTTCGCGAATCGGTAGGTCAAGATTCGATCACATCAGAGACTCCCAGGATTCATGGGAGTCGTATGATCCAGAGGATCATGTGGCATCTAATCAGAGATGTCGCAGTTTTGTGGATAGAAAGACCTAAAGGCTGGAGTGTGGAAACCCCTGATAGCCAAAATCACAACTAGCGCCTGGGAATTAGGCACACGGTCGCATCCCAGGGTCACATGCAAGGCTGGGGAAATTGAAAGGAGTTGCACCAGAGGGACGAAAGTGCATGTATTGATTGCAGAAGAAGAGCAATAGGGCTCGAGGTGCCTAGATTGATTTGAAGAAGTCAGGGCACTTCCTACGACATTCATGGATGTCAGAACTCATCTTGATCCCAATGAAGGCAGTTAATGAAAATAGGGGGTGGTGGTTGAAGCCTCGTTTCACCCCATTAATGGAAAGTAAGAAAGGATGATCGTGGCGTCTAGCTGACAGCCCAGAACTCCTTTGTAAATGGGTTTTCCTACAAAGTCCATACTGTTTTAATTTAATGTCTGACAAAGGAAAACATGTGTAATCTGACATGAGAAGGAGGAAACGTAAAGCTTTGAATGCATTGGTCCAATCATATCCCTGAGGGCCATGAGCAGTTTCGAGTATTTATACTCAATTTTGATATTTTGTAAGGGTTGTCAACTGGTTGACAAGATATCCCATTTTGTAATTTGTTTAACACCAAAGTTGTGTCTGGTTATGTAATCGATTTGAGACTGTCAGTTAATTGAATTCAGTTTCTTTCCATCTCTCTATAAACATTGTGTTAAAACACTCAGAATTGGAGGATCCAATCAAGGGTAGTTATGTTGTTGTGATGTAGGTTTGATCACTACAATATTTTCACCATTTTTAATCAATTTCTTGTGTTATTTTTTCCCTCTTACACTAAATTGCTCAAGATTGAAGGATCCAGTCGAGTTGTTATAGTAGCATTGTAATGTAGGTTTGATCATCGTGTTATTATAACTGTGTCATTTAGGCATATCTTAGTGTCTGAAACTTCGGGTCCAAGAGGATCTTGTTCTTGAAGATTTTCTTCCTTAGGCTATTGGAAGACCAGATGTCCATAGCAGACTCATACATTTTCTCACCAAGTATTCCCTCTACACATTTTAAACTCAACTTCCTGACTGAAGTTAATGTGGCCCTCACTTCCCTGTGCATTTCTTGTCTAGTTCTGTGTTGTAACATTATTCTAGTGTTGAGTTTTGTCCATTGACCTCCAACCATTTAAACCAACAACCAACAAACATCGATGGGTACTGGGCTTGCCCTCATCGTAATTTGAGGACAAATTCTGGTGCTAACATTTATGGCGCCGTTGTCGGGGACGAATTGAAGTTTTTCCCTGGGATTGAATGAAAAAGCTTAATAGTTCTAAAGGTGCATCAGAACTTAGTACATCAAAGATTGCAACTGTGCACCTAGCGACTCCACTGTTTCCACAACACTGTTTCAGTGTGACTACTTCTAGCACACCTAAAAGCTAACCCATAGGAGCTTTCTCGAGAAGGTTTTCAGCAGTTTCCTTCTCAGCTTGAGAAGTTTTTTGGGGAACAACAATGATAGGATCTGGCCTTTGATGGTGAACAAAGACCAGACACATTCAAAGTTGCGCATCTTTCACCTGGCGACTCCATGTTTGAGGGATTGAGTGACGAATCCACTGGTCTGAAATGGACAAAATTCTAGCTCAGAGGTTTTCTCCTTTTGATTTTTTTGTTGTTCCTTGTTTTCCTAATGTTGTCCCTACTGTGGATGAATGGGATGATTATTTTCCCATATTTAGAGAGCATAAAGAGGACAACCATGCTCAGCATCTCCGTGAGTTTCATGAACTCATGCATGGGTGGGAGATACATCATGAGGATGTATTATTAAAAATCTTCATGTTCTCATTGGATGGGGATGCCCGTGAATGGTATCGATCTTTCCCCCTGCTAGCATCTCCTCCCTGAGAGAGTTTCATGCAACTTTCAATAAACACTGTCAAATGTGTTATTCCTCTGAGTTAATTTGTCATAATTGTTGTGAGGGCTATAGAGAGGGTGTTTAGGACATAGTTTGTTCTTGTGAAAGCTGTGAGGATGAAGGATATATCTTAGAGGATTTGATAGAGTTGGTACAATCACTTTCTACAAGACTAGAAAAAATTGAGGCAGATCGTGCTTGCTGCTCTTATGAAGAAAGCACAGAGGATTTTCCAGTCCTTGAAGCAGATGTTCGTCCTCTTGACCTATCATCTTCCACCTTTGCATTCGCCCTCTCATCTTCCGACATGTGTCTCCCCTGTCACCAGGGATGATTTTAGGGGCTAAATTTTTCCATGAGCTAATTTTCCATGATTTTTCCTAAAGAAAGATTCGTTATTCCAAAAATAGTTCGCCTAAATTCTATAGGATACAATTATTTTACCTCAAAAATCACCAAAATTTTATACAAAATTATATTAAATCCTTAGAAATTTGAATATTTTTACAAAAATATCACCAAATATTTATAGTTTTCATATGAAGGATTAGTAAGATTCGCTAAGGTTTCTACATTTTAAAATAAATTTCCATTCTTAAAGTCATCCCTGCCTATCACCTCCACCTATATTGGTTATCCCCGTTTCGCCTTGCTACCGCAGCCACTCCTCCACCTCCATGTCCTTCCCCTTCGCCACATCACCTACATCCCACTACACCTCATCTCCCACCTGTGTCGCCCCCACAACTTCTTCCCAGGATCTGTGTCTCCTCCACCTTTCCATCGAACACCGAGTAGCCTAACGTTGTGCCAATCATCCCGCCAAACCCTCGTCCATGTCCGCTGCCTAGCCATCCCTGCAAGCATCCAACTCAGCTCCAAGTGGCAGAATGCAGAGGCCACCACGTCTCACATGTGCAGAGTTGACTCAAGCCTTTTTTATCCTGATGAAGTAGTTATTAAGGTTGGTTGGTGGTGGTTGAACATCTTTTCCAGCATAAGTGGAAAGCCCGAGAAATGACTGTCAACAAGTCAGCTCAGTTGCAATCATCTCATCTGAAACATGGTTGCATCTTACAAATCTCACTTCTGACAAGAGACTTCATGCACAGTCTGTCAGGAAGCATGCATATGTAAAGCTTTTAATTCGAAGACCTGGGCACGCCTCTACTAGAGGAGTGAAATTTTTTGAGTATAAGTTGGGAGTTTTGTCTTTTTTTAATGGTCTTAGGTTGAGCAAAGCTCCCATTTTGTAATATGTTTTAGCACCAGAACTATGTCTGGTTATGTAATTGATTTGAGACTTTCAGTTAATAGAAGTCAGTTTCTTTCCATCTCTCTGTAAACATTGTGTTAAGACACTCGAAATTGGAGGATCCAGTCGAGGCTTATTATGTTGTTGTTATGTAGGTTTGATTACAATAACATAGTGACCATTTTTAATCAGCTCTCCTTGTTATGTTTTTCCCTCTCGCACTGAATGCCTCAGAATTTGAGGATCCACTCGAGTTGTTGTGTACACATAGTGATGTAGGTTTGATCATTGTGTTGCTGGAACTATGTCATTTGGGCACATTTCAGTGTCTGAAACCTGGGCTCGAAAGCATCATCGAGCCTAAGTTTATCTTCTTCAAGTTGTTGGAAGGTCGGATGCCCATAGCAGTCTTGTTCTCATTTTCTCATCAAGTCTTCCCTCTACTTGCCTTTAAAATAAACCCACTGACTGAAGTTAATGTGTCCCTCACTTCCCTGTGCATTTCTTGTCCGGTTCTGTGTTGTAACATCATTCTAGTGTTGATTTTTTTTCCATTGACCACCACCTATTTAAACCAACATCCACCTAAACACTAATGGGTACTGGGCTTACCCCTACTGTAATTCAAGGGTGACTTCTAGTGCTAACATAACTAACACCAGAAGGGTGAAAAAACTTATTTTAATAGAGGGAACCATTGAAGCACTAGTCGATCTAGGATATCAAATAAGTTCATTCACTTTCATTACTAAATTATTCTTTTAAAAAAGGTTGACGTATCACCCATCCCTACCACAAAAGGTCAGAAGTATTCCTTGAAGGATTTTAGTTATTAGAGGAGTGCATGCACTTTTATTTATTTGAAAGTTCAAATCATCCTCTGAAAATGTTTCATGGATTTACACTTTTGTTTTTATCGGAGTGGAAAGTAAAATTCTAACTCCAAAAAAAGTAAAATTATAACCCCATTGAAAGTCGCAAATCTTCCCCAATGAATTTTGGTTATTAGAGGAGTGCACAGAATTTAATTTATTTGAAAGTTGAAATAGTCATTTGAAAATGTTTTACAAATTTAATCTTTTTTTTTTTTGGTCAAAGTGTAAAGTAAAATTATAACTCCACCAAAAGTAAAATTATAACTCTTCCAAGTCAAGAGTGCACTTCATTGAAATAAAAGGTGGAATATATGCTTCAATGATCAGTGAAGAACATTAATTTGATCAAAACAAAAAGTTGGAAAGTTACTCCAAAAAAGTGTCTAAAATATTTCAAAGAAAACAAACTTGTTTCTTGAAATTAATAAAGAGCATCAGAGTTATCCTCATACTTTCCATAAAGTTTGTATCTCGCTTTTCCTTCTGCTAAATGCTTTTTCTATCTCTAATAAGCCAATTTTTTCTTGATATTTTCATAGAGTTAAAAGTTAAGTTTGGATTCTAGTCAAAGTAAAATTCTTTCCCCAATAACCATTGAATGGAATCACTCTGCAATTAATGTTTCGCAAATAAAGTACCATAGTCTTCCCCAAAGAATTTTATTTATTGGAGGAGTCTATGCACTTCGATTTATTTGAAATTTGAAATCATCCTTCGAAAAATTTTCATGGATTTAAACTTTGTTTTTTATTAGAGTGGAAAGTAAAATTCTAACTCTGACAAAAGGAAAATTCTAACTCCATTGAAAGTCCCAAGTATACCCAGTGGATTTTAGTTATTATAGGAGTGCACACACTTTCATTTGGAAAGTCACTGCAAATGAGTGTCTAAAGTCTACCAATGAAAACTAATTTGTTTCTTGTGATTAATAAAGAGCATCAGAGTTATCCTTAGAATTTCCATGGAGTTTGTATTTCACTTTTCCTTCTACTTAATTTTTTTTCTATCTACAATAAGTTATTTTTTCACTTGACCTTTTGATATTTCATAGAGTCAAAATTTAAATTTGGGTCTAGTCAAAGTAAAATTCTTTCCCAATAACCATTGAATGACATCGCTCTGCAATTATTGTTTCATTAATTAAGTAGCTTAATAGTCTTGTCTAACATGAATGAGATATTACTTCTCTAAATCTTATCCAATGTTTTGGCCAGAAAACGCATCATCAAAATTTGTATTCAACTATACTTAAACATTTTGATATGCAATGTTTGTCTTGATAATCGATATTATTGTTAAGTGTTGTAATAGTGGAGTGAATAGCAGTGTTTGGCTTTCTTTGAGTGGAGTAAATTACAAATTTTAGTGAATTTGATGTTTTCATTGTAGAGTGTTGACAGGGAAAAATACCCAAATGCCAATAGCTGAAGCTTAACCCAATGAAGAGGCCTAATTAGACTCTTCTCCGATTGGTATGGAAAAACCCTCCGAATTAATGACCCAAAAACCTTTCAAAGATCTTTATTTTCTTATGATATTTCTTTTTTATTTTTTTCAAAAAACTTATAGAAAAGAAAATAAACTTACATCTTATAATGTTTGAAATAAATACATGTTTAGAAGGGTTAAATTTCAAAATATAATATTTTTTATTATTAATCCTTTAAAATCTATGAAATAATCCTACAAGAATTCAATAGATATAAAAAAACCTTTCCAATAAAACAAGAAACTAAGATTAAAACAAATGCAAATATTGTTTCAGGATACCCTGAAGCACACATAAATAAGTTTCTTATATAACATCCATGATATAAGTTGAATTGCATATTAATCTACATCACCCATATGTGTGAAAACTTCCTTTAGCGAAAAAAAATACATATCCAATGATTAGCTTCTCAATTCTTGAGAGTATCATAAATAATTCGTTACAATATAATTAATTAAAAATCCTTTTCAAAAAAACTCCTATTACTTCTTAAATCCTACTATAAATACAATTACAAAAATTAGTTAAAATAACCATTTAGTACTTAACCTTATAAATACAATTACAAAAAATCCTTTTCACAAAAAAAATCTTATTACTTTTTAAATCCTACTATAAATACAATTATAAAAATTGGTTAAAATAACCATCTAAGACCTAACCTTATAAATATAATTACAAAAATTGGTTTTTCATTACAATATAATTAATTAAAAATCCTTTTCACAAAAAATCTCCTATTACTTCTCAAATCCTACTATAAATACAATTACAAAAATTGGTTAAAATAACCATCTAGGACCTAACCCTATAAATACAATTATAAAAATTGGTTAAAATAATTATCTATGACCTAACCTTTAAGTGAACTTGGGGTTTTCTCCCTAACTACTTCTTTATCATACTTCCCCATTGATTAAAAAAACAACTTTACATAAATCATTATGAGGAACATATGTTGCCTACATGGGGTCCTTAAAGTTGGTAATTATCTTTACATAAATCTTTTAATATATTTGTTAACTTTAGGGAAGATACATTTAAGTTGAGTCGTCTTCCTTTTTTCTTAAGTAAGGAACTTTTGAAGATGGCCATTTTCAACACTCGATACACTTTGCACCTCATACATGTGAAATTTCACCATATCCTCAAACTTTTGCAAAATTTGTCCTACTAGATAAACAAAATATAAGTGGAATAAGGGAGGGGACAAAACATAAGTGGAATAAGGGAGAGGAGTTGACATTGAGTGGTGATGTATTCAATGAAATATTATATTTTAATACATGGCATCCACTCCTATTTAATCTATCGTTGTTCTTCATGGGAAAATCTATTCTAGTAACTAAAGTCTTGATCAATTTCATAAATCTCAAATTTCTTCAAAATCCTTATGTTGTGGGATTCATCCCATTTATGTTTCTAGATTTTTTTAATCAACTAAAATTGGTTTTGATTTTTTTCCTCATTCTCCTTTCACATAAGATTTTATTTATACAAAATAGATAATTGTAAACTAAGTTTCTGCAACTTAATTGTTTTTTCTCAAAAATCTCTTTCAACTTGTACATCATCATGATCCTCCTCTAATACATGCTCTATAAAAATTACAATCAGGGCCTTTGTAATTTTGTAATATCTTACCTAATTTTACAGTAGTACAATATTTGTCTCCATATTTTGTACATCTCCTACCTCTTATTGAACTTTATCTAAGGTAGCATGGGTAATAGCCAATCCAGCTGAGAGAAGTTCTATCAGTTTGGCTATTTTTATATCTAACACTTGATCTTAAGTGGTACAAATGACTGTGTTATCCAAGTATGTTTAAATATGATTTTATTTCTCTTATTGTAAACAATTAGTTTTAGATCAGTTACTTCATCAACTAGGTTTGGTATACTCTGTTCTCCCCAAGAATAATTATTTTCTAAGCTACTAGGAGTAGCTACTTTCTCCATTGTAGTGTATTTTCCTTTGTTGTATTTCCCTATTTATGTGCTCTATTTTGGGATGACCAAGTGTTCGATAATTAAATTAGTGAAGTTTTCAACAAGAGGTTGACTAGTTTGAGATTATTGTTGCTCTGGCCATTATGTAGCTTTATCAGTACCATGTTTTTTTTTTGCTCCCTTATTTTTTATAGCCTCTTCCATATCGTTTTCATCCCTTAATTTTCTTTCTTTCTCTACTCTTTCTTCTTCTAGTTTCTTTTCCAATTCAGTTGTTTCCTTCTTTTCTTTCTCCTCTCTTTCAAGTTTTTTTTTCTTGCCTCTTTTATTCTTTGTTCCTCTTCTAGTCTGGTTTTTTTATTATTATTCTTTGATTCTTTCTTCTTCTTTCTTTCTTTCTTAATTGATTAGCTTTAAACATTTTTTGTTTAATCTTTTCCATTTATTCATTTGAGTTAATTCCCTATGGAGGATTTGGATATTTTGGCTTCAATATTTCTATTACTTCCTCCCATGAGACTTCCTCCCATGAGGTTGCATTTTCATGTGGTATATCTTGGTCCCATTTCTCATGAACATATGGCCAAGAAATAGAAACATAAATACTATGTTTTACAACAAACCCTTTAGAATAATTTCTTCTAAATTGTCCTTGAGGAAATATATATTTTAGCATTGCATTCGCCTCTTATAGTATATAGGGAATAAAGGTTCTCTTTCTTGAATCCCTTTCCAAAGAAAAATTGAATCCCTAAAGAATATTCAGATAGGTTATTTCTCCAAACACTAGTCTATTGGACACATACTTGGGAAATAAATAAGAGGAAGTAGTAACCCTATAAATTCTCAAGTAAGTGTGACCCTCTTTTAGATTCCAAATGCTAATGATCATGAGAAACCTCATTGCTTCTTCACTCAGCCTTAGACATTATTTATAGAAAAAAAAATTCAATACAGGATAAAGAAAGAATTCACATAATTGTGCATGGCTCCTTTTATATTTATTCTCCCACAATGTTTGGAAATATACATGGACTAGGATTCTAGCTATGTTCTAACTCTATTTAAACCTAGAAAGGAGTTACTTGTACAAACAATGTCTAAAAGGTAAGAAGTCATACAACACGTGGGGAGAATTTTAGTAGTTGGTTTCTTTACTTTTTTAGTGGCTCTATTCAAAGAATGATATATAATGGTTTCTGAGTTGAAAATTGAACCAATTGTAATAATAGTATGTACAACTAGCACTCATGCATATTTGAAATGAATGTAATTGATTTCACCATATAGTATATGCATTAATTCCATTGCATACATGTAAGGGTATCTCAAGTTAGTCATTATATAAATTCCATATTTTTTTGCAAAGAATCTCTTATCTTCTACCCACCATCCTATCAAAATATTATTGATGTCATTGTCCTAATGGAATTTTCTACAAAACTAGTTATCATGTACTTCTCTGGTTGGTGAAGTCTATAATATTTTTCTAAATCGAAAGGTTGAAAGGAATAAATGAGAATTCCCTCATTATTAATAACAGACATGTTTTCAATATAAACATGTTTTATAATCCATTCAATAGCTTCAAAACATAGCAATATAAGGGTTCTAGTATCTACATTGTGCGGATGAGGTCTCCTTATGTTTGAAAAAACAAAATCATCAACATTCATGATGGATCGATCGCTTGGGGAGATTGCATATAGGTAATCTTCATCTCTAAATTTCTTATAAATGTCCCCCCATCCTAGAAAATCTATTTGAAAATCTATGAGGGCCTCATTGTTATTGAATATGGGTCCTATAGGTTCAATTTCAAGTTTTTCTAGCTTGGTTACATGTATGGAATGTTCTAGTTTTGTTTACATATCACTATCCATTTTCTCTATAGATTTAGGAATTGAAATCAGTTAGAAATAAACTCACACTAAACCAAGCAGGGAAGAGAAGACATATATTAAAAGAAGAATAAGCAATGACAATCACACATAGTACACGGAGATTTTACCCTAGTGTTGACCCCTATATTTTCTTTTCCCTATTACTTCTCCATACTTAGAAAAAATTCTCATTTTTCTTTTTGTAAAAGTCCATATTTTCATTTCCTTCACCATACTTAGTCATTTTCTTTCACTTCATCATGGGTTCTCAAGTTAGCATACTTTTATTTGAAATTGTGTTGTCACCAAAACATCCTTTGGACCTCCATGATCCCCAATTTGCACGACACTTATAATTTTTTTCTTGTTCTTCTTTTCTCACCATTTGTTCACGAGTCCCAAGTTTCTCATCTCCATTTTCCCAACAAACCCAACTGATAATGATACTTAACCATTTTCTGAAATTTTTCTTCCCACACAACACGTGTACTTGTTTTCTTCATATCAGACTCGCTAGTTGGAGGACTCGTGGGTTCACCCCAACTTTTCTTCCATATCCTCCCCTATCGTAACATGACTTTATTTTTTATACTTTTCTCAAGATACATTTAATGTTATCACTACGAAAGATAATTGTTGTGGAAATCATGAAAAGGTCATTATTAATGGAAGAAATCTCGAGGGATTTTCCTTCAATGTTCATTAAAAGTTCTTCATTGGGAAAATATTAAGGAATTATTATCTCAAAAAACACCTCACTTTTATGAATATATTCTAAGTAATTAGAGAAATGGTCCACCAACTTCATGGATGTGGGAAGGAAACAGTTCTATAGAGATACAATGAATATTTTTGGATGGGAAAATCGGAATTTCCAGTGGTCGAGATCCTACTGGTATTACCCTACATTTCCTCTACTTCAAAGATATGAAATGTAGTATGGACATCAAGAATTACTCTTATTGGATGCGTACTAGAAGTATTTGATTGTAAATAAGTTTCCACCTGGTGTGTTGATAAGTATATTCCAAACCAAAGAGCCATTGAACTCCAGGGAGAACTCCCTATTTCATTAGCACCAGTCGTTTTCAGAAAGATGTTGAAGTTGCCAAAGCCAACTCTTACCTTTAAAGGAGAAGAAGCAAGAGATTTTCTCAAGAAAATAAATAATGGACTCAACCTTTTGGAAGAATATCTTGAAGACCCTGTGGTGATGTCTTTTGACATAACAAAGGTTCAGTTTAGCTCTTTGAAAAACCCTTATCGAGAAATTGTTTGGCTATTTACTAGAGTTACTATTCAATAAAATACGGAAACCATCTCTCGGTTGGCTCTATACATTTTTCACTTTACAGTTCATGAAAAAACTGTCTTCGACTGGGGAAATCTTATCTCTATCGAAATTGCTTCCGAGCTTTCAAATTCCAAGAAAGAAAAGATTTTTTTCATGGCTTCATATTTAATATTTTCTATTACATACTGCTATATTTTCAAGGGATTAACAATTGGAAAGAGGATAGACTGCAAAATCAACCTTGTAAGTGTCTGGTACCAAGCTCTTTTGAGACAAAATACCTCTATTTATTTTTATGAAGCACATAATGAATTTGTTACAGTTTTCAAGAAAATTATTTTTGGAGATAACACATATAGGTTTTCATCATAGGTAGTAACTTTCATAAATAATAAGGGTACCCTGGAGAAGAGAGAAAATTATAATGTCATTAGAATATTTTTCTCCTGAGAAATTCTTGCTTTTCTACCTTACTACATTTCAGATAAAAAATTTATCACCGAAGTTGCTAGGAAATATGGATTATGCCTTCACTTTATTCATGAGAAGAGAAAAATGAAATTTATCCCATCGTCGTGGAAGGCCGGAGAAATTGTATTGAGAAACATAATCGGAATCAATGAATTCTTAGCCCATTTCAATCATTTGAATTTGAAATATGCAGAAAATATCAAAGGGTTTGAACCATGTCATGTTTTCGTTAATCATATGCAGTCAATAGGATTCAGTAATGTGTTTACCCAAACAATTATATTTGGGGGAGAAGAAGGTAATAATAAAGATACTCTGGTGCAACATGTTGACAATATTGAGACTATAATAAGCACTACCTATCCAAAGGTGTTCAATCTCTAATAGTTTCATAGAAAAATGACCTATCCAAGTGCAGTGCTCAAACATAAGAACAAAAAAATAATTCAAGTGGAAATTCAAGTGGAGGAGGTGACAAAAACACTCCTCAAGGAAAAATGGAAAATCCCCACAAAATTCAAGTAAGAAAGAAGAGAAAGGTTCCACCACAAGAAGAAGCAGAGCAACAAGTATCCGAAAATGACACAAATAACTCATCTCTTGAGGATATGGATCTTGAAGTTGATATTGAAGATATAGATTTCCCTGATGAAGAACATAGACTACAAGAAACCTAGCATATTGTAGTTGAAATAGCCACACAAGAAGAAGATTTTTCAGAAGAAGAATCATTTACTATATAAAATGCACTATTTGACAAGGATTCTAGAAAACTAGTATTTGAAGGAGTAAATCGGAGAAATAAAATAGGAAAATATCATTCTGAATATGATCTTAGTAAGTTGTCTGCATCTCATATCTCTAATATACACAAGGTAATTGGTGATGCCTTGGATGTTTCAATTGATGACTTAGAAGCACAAAATGCCAAATTAAAAGAAAAATTCATAGAAATGGAATCCACCTTGATTCCTCCCCTTATTCTTGCAATCCCATTAGCCATTGCAAATCTGAGAATACATGATTTGAAGATGAAGGGATCATCAATTTTGTTAATGGTTGTTATAAAATTCGTTGAGGAAAATATAAAAAGAAGAATTTCACTCATCATTGAGGCATGGGATGTATCTAGTAATATTATTTCTTTCGGATCTCGAGTAAATGCATACAATGAATTCCTGCAAGAAGATCATAAACATGAAGAAGGGATTTACAAAGATGTTTTTATACCATTTGTAATCAAATTTTCCAACATGACTGAGCTTAAAATAAGGGAATAAGACTTGTCATCCCCATCCATAATGAAATAGTTGAAATCATGTTGGATCAAAAAGATCAGTAATTTGAAGGATATTATGGACAATTGCAATGAAATTGTAAATAAGAAAAAAATTTATTCAAAAAACTCATCGAGATAGACTTGGTAGGAAACACCGGAGAAGTACAAGACTCGAGATTAATCATAAATTATATATTCACGATGAATAAACCATTTGAAGAACACGTGGACATATTGAAAATCATTTCAGCTGAAAAGTTTAATAGTATAATTGAATATAATGACAAAGAAATTGAAGATTGTCTAGTAGATTATGAAAACAAAAATCAAGATATTGAAAGTCAATTCACAATATTTCACATGACTTAAGAGATTTGGAAGGTGAGTTATTTTATGTTAAAATTAAACATGAAATAAATGTGGCTCCAATGAAATACTACATAGAAGAATGGTTTAGGAAATCCGTAATCAAGATTACCAAGGAAAATCAAGAAACAACACTTAGTACCAGTCCAGAAACCGTCAACAAGGAGGATAAAAGGACATCGGCGACATCAAAATAAAGAGAGATTCCATCATAGTAAGTCTATATTGATCACATTTTCTTCCTTTTTCAAAGTTCATCTAGTTGTATTCATTCTTTCAATGGAAGAATATAACTGAATTTTGATAACTTCTCTTTTGTCTTCTATCTAGATTTGTTGCTCGTGCCTTGTTCCAGTTCTACATATTCTTCTTCATCTTTCTCATATGTATTTAATGGTCCATGGAAGCCCCAATCCTATTCCATTCATGGACAAATGCCTTTAATTTTTTAAGGTTGTAAAAGACTCATATATTTTTTGAGAAATTCCAGATATCTATTTCAGAGTTAGTTTCGATTATATCTTGTAACTCTAAGTTTTGAGTATATGATATTTGAAGTTGGATTATCAAACTCTTATTTTTTATCTCAATAAGTAATACTCTTTAAAAGTTATCTTGTGCGTTGGACCAGTTTCCCTTTTTATTTTGAGTTTGATCAAAAACATCTAAAAAATATGATGGATGTGAGAGTTTCTATTATTTTTTGCAATTTATTAATTTCTAGCAAATCTGATGTTCAAGGTTCCTAGTCCATTTCTCACGAACTCTTGTATTTTATGATATTTTAAATTTTCTTTAAGCGATAAATATTTGGGTTGGTCTTATTGGCATAATCCAATTTATGTTTTAAAATATTTAAAAAATTTACAGAGGAGTACCACCTCTTTAAAAACACAGGGGAATTAATATCCCCGTGGGGTTGTTGTTTTGGTCTTAATAGATTCAAACACCAACATTTTTAGTGACTCCATTAGGGAACTCGAAAAAATAAGTTTTGGTTTTACACTAATATTACTCACGACTCAAACTCAACCTAAACAACCCCAGTTTCAAATTGGATTGGGAAGCCAAAGAAGTATTTTACATCAATTGTACAATATAGTCCTCGAAACTGCCTAGACTCCTCAAAAATTGGAGATCTTGGAAGAATCTTGTTCAAGAAGAAGAAAGATAAATTGTTAAAAGAAAAAGAAGAGAAGAAATAAATTTAAACTGGAATCATATAAAGGCCCTATTACCAGGAGTAAAAGAAAGAAACTCAAAGAAAAAGGAGAAAGTTCAAATCTTGAAGAAGAAAAGGCTCAAATCATGGAGGATAGAGAAGACAGAAATGAGGAAAGGCGTGAACAAAGGCACAAAGAAAGGCGTGAACAAAGGTGTGAGAGGCATGTAATTCCATTAAGAAGGGCCAGAAAATCCCCTCTCAATCTTCAAGGAGAACAACATCCACTACCAACTCTCCCACAGGGAGCATTGCCAATATTTTTAGGAGATGGAAGAATTGATCCTAATTTATACAGATGGATTTTTTCTTAGACATTTTTATTTTCATGTGATACAACATGATGATGTTATGGTGAGGTTATTCCTCTAGACACTGACTAGCCATGCATATGAATGGTACACATCTCTTCCCGTAAGATCTATTTCATATTTTGATGATATTGAGAGATCATTTTTACCATGTATGCTCCCCAGTGGAATACCATAATATCCTCATCAATTTCACCCAAATTCACATGATTAAAGGAGAAAGGATTTGAGATTTCAATCTAAGATTTTTCAAAACACTCAATAAAATACATGAAGAGAAAAATCTAAATGATCCAGTAATATTGGGTTGTTGTAAAAATGCAATGCCCTCAAATGTGAAGTTTATCATTAGAGCTTATTTAATTGAAGATTTAGATCATGCAATACAAAATCCCATGGAAATGGAAGAAATTATGCTAGAAACTGGTGCAAACCCTGAATTTGTCCTTGGAAAAATTCAGAAAAGAATGGACGATCTTACCATTTTTTATCAAGGGGAATCACGTTCAAGAAGAATCGAAGATCAAAGAAATTGTAATACTGAAACTAAAGGAACTGGTGGAGGGATGTTCAAAGGAACAATTCCTAATTTAAGAAATGATCCAGAGTTGCCACAAGAAACGAAGAAAAGGATGGAGATAGTGAAAATGAATCAAACTATCCGACAAATGCAAAATGAAATCACTAGATTAATGAGGAATCATAATTATAATCCTAATCCAAGAATACATGTTCTATAGAAAAGGAGGAATCCAATTCATGAACAAAGAGAAATAAATGATGGTACTGATGATCAACAAAGACAAAGATTTCCAAGGGCACCAAATCCAAACACAGTAGTACTTGGAGATTCTTTTGATGAAGGAAATATTGATCAAGAGGTTGATTATATTCAAGAAGAACTTATTGAATCTATACAGATGGATGAAGGTGAGTCATCCATGTATATATTCAATGAGCAAGAGGAGAAAAATATCTTGCAAGACAATGTTGTCCAAACAAGGGCATAAGTAAATAAATTTAGACCAAAATAAAGTGTAGAAAAAAGAAAAAGGAAAAGGAAAAGGAAAAAGAGAAGAATAGATCAAACAACTTAGAAATAAGTATGCAGGAAAAGGTTTTAATCCTCCTCAACAGATGACCTATAATATAATTGACGATCTATCCAAATTGAGAATAACATTTCCTTTCATGGAAGTGATTAAAATTCCACATCAAATAGAAAACCTTCTAAGAATTTTGGATGAGCCAAGTAGTAGAATGGATATTGTTGTTACAAATCCAAGACAAAGTCATAACATATCAATAGTCAAGATGAAAGGAAAATTTCCCCCTTTTTATATTTCAATAGAGAATCATGATGTAGCGCTTCATAATTGTTTAGTAGACACTAGAGCAACAAATAATTTTATGCCCCTAGCAGTAATGGAGGTGCTTGGTATGAGATATACTAGATATTATGAGATGGGTGAGAGCATTTATGCCATTGATTCCAGAAAATTTCATGCTTATGAAGAAATTAAATACTTCTATGTTTGGATCATAGTTGCACCTCATATCATCACTATTTTCACCATCATAGTGGTTGATCTTCTTCCAGCCTATGGAGTAGTCCTCAGAAGATATTGGCCATCGATGATCAGTGGTTATATCATGAACGATGGTAGTTGCATGATGCTACCAAATAAATATGGAACAATGCTCAAGGTGCCCCGTGAGAATAGAAATCCTTTCTCTTTCAAGAAAAAATAAAATGAATTGATGGAAGATTATGTTGATGCAGGTATCGAAAATTATATTGTGCATGATTCAAAACAATCAGAAGATTTTAAGAGGGAAGAAAACTCTTTCACTGGATTCTAGAGAATGTCACTAGATGGAGCATGTTTGAGTTCAGGGAATGGTGTTGGAGTTGTATTCAAAAGTAAAGATAAAATTATACATCTGCATGCTATCATATTGGAGTTTCCATGCACAAATAATGAAGCAAAGTATGAGGCATCGATTTAGGGGATGATTCTGGCATTAGAAATGAAAATTGAGCACTTTATCATAAATGGTAATTATGAATTAGTTATCAACCAGATAACTCAGAAAAACAAAATCAAAAAGGAAAGGTTGAAACTTTATGTGAAAAGAGTAAATGAACTAATGGAGTTATTTAGTTCGTTTAACATATATTTTGTTCCTAGAGAACAAAAAAAGAAAGTACATTCTTTGGCACTTGTTGCATCATTGTTTAATCCATATGATCTCTAGAGTAAGAATATTTTTCAAGTAAAAATAATTTTCAGACCCTCAGTACCTGATAATCAAGAATATCTCCAAGTATTTGAGAATGATGAAGAGTTGAATGATTGCATTGCTAATGAGGATGACCTTGAAGAAAGTAATAACAATGTTGCACCTATTCCAAGAAATTGTATAAAATCTGAGTCTTTCTTTACAAGAGATGATCAAGCCAAATTTTTAAAAGAAGAAGAATATGTGTGAAAAGTGAAAGGAACACAAAAGATAAATATTGGAACAGAAAGCTCCCCTAAATATGTAAATCTTGGGATTGATTGCAACCCAGAAGAAATTTCCCAATATATTTCATTATTTAAAGAATACTTGGATGTTTTTTCATGGACCTATGATGATCTCAAATCATATGAAAAAAAAAAAATTCCAACATGTCATACCATTGAAAGAGGGAGTCAAGCCATTTAAATAAAATCTCAGAAATATTAACTCGAAGTTGAAGCCCTTGGTAAAGATAGAATTGGATAAATTGAAGAAAGTTGGAATCATTTTTCCTATCAAACACTCAAAATGGATTTCCAACCCTGTAATAGTGAGGAAGAAAACTGCATAAATTTGTTTGTGTTGATTCCAGAGATCTAAATAAAGAAAGTATTAAAGACAACTATCCTCTGCCTAACATGGAATTTTTGCTTCAACAAGTTAGTGGATCAGCTTGTACGGCCATGTCAGATGGATTTTCAGGATATAATCATGTATTATTTGTAGAAAAGGACATGCCTAAGACTACTTTCATAACACCATGGGATACCTATACTTACACTCACATGACTTTTGGCCTAAACTGTTACAGGTATGAAATAACTG